>ML295544.1:62155-89042 GCA_005239495.1 Nicotiana undulata | reverse complement strand
GGGGGGGGGGGGGGGTGAAGAAATGTAGACCCTGATCTTCACACAGGAAAAATGCTGGTAGAATTAGCTCTTAATAAATGTAGCCCCATTCCTTAGTCTCCCATGGCTGCTTTAATCAATTACAGGCAGTCCGAACAGCGCAATCAGGGGGGTATCAGAATCTAAGGGTAGCACCCAAATTTACATGACTACCCCCATCCTCCACCCCTTTCAATATGACCAAAAATGAAAAGATGACTCAGTAAGTGAGCTTCAACTCTTTCAAGCAGGAAGCAGTGAACTTATAGGCATTCAAAGGGGTTTAAAAAGGTTTCGGATATTGCCTTGTATTTTAGGTTGCATGCTCAGAGTCTGTCAAATAATATAATATCAGAGCTAATTCTAGCAAGCTCATCCTCACACACTCGCAAATCTGCATTTTTGTCCACATTTATATCCGCAGTTAGATTACACATACGGGAGGGTAAAAATTTACATAGTCCGGTATAAAAAGCCCAACTTCTTTTGCATAAACCATAGACAAGCTAACAAGAAACAGGAGCGGACAAACCATGTATTATAACAGCATAAATTTACAAATGGCAAGACTAAGAGATCTTACCCAAGCAACTAGGTTTTGCTCAGCAGCAGATTTTGTATTGTCGATAGCTTTCCTGCCCGTGATGATCTCCAGAAGAACAACTCCAAAGCTGTAGATATCTGATTTGAAGGTCAGTTGGCCAGTCATAGCATAATCGGGTGCACAGTATCCATATGTGCCCATCACTCTGGTAGAGACATGGGTCTTGTCTCCAAGCGGTCCCACTTTAGCCAATCCAAAATCAGATAACTTTGGATGGTACCCCTCCCCAAGCAGAATATTTGAGCCCTTCAAGTCACGATAAATAACAGGCGGTTTCATTTTGTCGTGCAAATATTCCAGTCCCCTTGCAGCACCTGCAGCTATCTTCATTCTCATGTTCCAATCAAGCCGTTTTTTTTCTGGCCAAGGGTCTGCAAACATACGTTGTTTTATCAAGGCTAAGAAAATTAAAATACGATTCGAAAACACAAATCCAATGATGTATGGCATACCATGTAAATGGTCTTCTAATGAACCAAGAGGCATGTACTCATAGACCAGCACCCTCTGATCTCCCTCGACACAATAACCGATTAATTTGACAAGATTAGGGTGGTCAGCCATACTTAAGGTGAGTACTTCCACAATGAATTCCCTATTCCCCTGACATCCGTCAGGATTGAGCTGTTTGATGGCTACAACCTGCATTAAACACAAAACAAAATCAGCAAATTAACATAAACCAATTAACCTTATATTCAACCACCACTTAGAGGAATAAATGCAAGAACTACAACAACAACAACAACAACAACAACAAACCCAGTTTGATCCCACCATGTGGGGTCTCTGGGGAGGGTAGGGGAGGGTAGTCTGTACGCAGACCTTACCCCTACCTAATGCAGGTAGAGAAAGCTTCAAAAAATGAAAGACGTCATATCTCGCGTGGGCTGCAAACTTTGATTAGTCTTACAATAATGAAGTCGAGCTGACCTGACCAGTATCTGCCAAACGACCTTTGTATACTTTTCCAAAGCCTCCTTCACCCAAGAAGTAGGCTGCTTTGAAATTTTCTGTTGCAGCTACCAGCTCATCATATTTAAAAGCCCGCGCCTTATTCACTCCATTAATTTTAATACCCTCATTTTCCCCATCTCCGGAAATGCTGCTACAATCTCCATCTGTCCTAGTTGTAGATTGGTTTGCATCTTTAGCCTCTTCTTTCTTCACAACTGTTTGTTCATTTGCCTTTACCATACCTAAGCCACACAAAAAAACACAAAATAGGCACCAAAAACCATGAGGCCCATTTGAAGTAGAAAACGACATGAACAAGCACATGTATAAGTAAAAGCCAAAATATACATGATTCATAAACTACATGATTCTCACAAAATAGTATACACAAGATAATTCCAATGATTACATAAGAGATATTATACTTATGTGGTACCTCAACAATCAGCAGCATCAAAACCATCCAAAAAAAATACAAAAATTTAATAAATAGGAAAAAAACAAAAAAGTCAAAAGGTCCAAAAGCTGAGGTCTACAATTGCTGGTACACTAGAGACTTCCTAGAAAAACACCCTGATTCAGAAAAATTAGACTTTCAAATAAAAACAGCACCGACAAATGACCCATCAACAATTCAACTTTTTTTTCTAAAAAAATCAAGAAAAAATCAATTATTTCAACATACCCTTTAACATGCATAGCAAGAAATAAAGATCAAGAAAATAAAAATCAAATCTTTAGATGCATGCAATGATAAAAAAAAATTCAATCTTTGATCAGTTTTCAATAACCCAACATTGAATTTTCCAAAGAACACAAATCAAAAGACAATTATTATTACTAATCAAGAAAATGATTAAATCTAAACTTAGGTGATAAAGGAGAAAACCTGTACTGGGCTGTGATTGATCATCTTTTTTGTATTGATTATTGGCTGGTGGAATTCTCTTTCTTTCTTTTTTCTTGATTGATGATGAATCACCAGAACAAAGGAAACAGCCCATGGCCTTCCACTTTCCAAAAATACCCAACAAACTATAAACACTTCCCCTATATATAGAATCTCTCTATAAATATATATATATATATCTCTATTTGTGTGTGTGTGTATAGTGAGAATGAGAATTTTATATATGTATGTAAGCTATTTTCTCTCTTCTTCAGAGCCCCAAAAACAAAAGAGTTACAAAAACTTTAGGCAGAGTTTTGGCTTTTTGGTGAGAGAGAAAAAGAAAGAAAGAGAGAAATGGAGAGAAGGAGCTATACTTACTTTAATGTATGTTTTTGTCATTGTTTTTCTTAAAATATGTTTCTTAAGGGGGTTTATGGTGCTAATCAAGTGCAAATTTTACTAATTGGGTCTATCCAATCAACAGCTTCCACCTGTCAAACTAGGGACTTTTTGGTCAATTTGTATTCTTGTTCTTTCTCTTTCTTTTACTCTTTTTTCTTGTCTGCTCTTTCTTTTACTTAAAAGTAACGTTAACTCAAATAATCCAAATTTATATTTGATAAATTACAAAAAAGAAAAGAAACGATGATTGGCTTGTGAATAAAGTTATGCATAAGAAATTAATAATTATTTTACTATTTGATGCATTTACTTATTTTTCTACAAAAGATTGGTCATTACATTAAAAATGTGACATAAAACAAATAATATAAATGTTCTACAATTTTATCCTCTTTTTTTTTTGTGATATCACTAGTTTGCACATCTCTCAACTATTTTATCGGGCATATGTTGTCTCCCATGAATATAGATATTGAATTGTCTTGAGCGTATTGAAACAAATAATTCGATATATTTTGCTCCATCTATGATTTCAATCCTGGTCTTAAAGACTTTTATCTAATTCATTAATTGTCAAGTCGCACCTTTGAATGCAATTTAATTTTATTTATAAATTAAATTAAATAATAATTAGTACAAAGAAAACTTAAGGTTCTTTTGATCTTTTAGGTATTTCATTATGGTAAAGCTCCGTTTGTGATAATATTAAAATTAGAGTATAAACAGTCATTATAAGAAGGGCGCTATTTTCATATTTGAACTACTTAAAAATAGAGTAGTGATTCTAACCATCCCACTAATTCACCTAATAACATCCCATTGTAATACTCTTGTTTTTATAGTTTACTTATTTTGACCACCAAATTTCACAGCAGGATGGATTGATGACTTTATTCTTAATTAAAAGTCTTAGATTTAAGTCTAAAAATTGAAAAAATTATGTTAGAGAATACTTTCCTCTTTAACGAGTCTCAAGCGTTATGAATTCAAATTAGTTGGAGTTACTGAACTACGAGAATAACTGATTAATTCGTACCATATGGGTCATTCTCCAAACAAGACAGGGTCAAGCCTTTAGATTATTTAAGTAGGTTGAGCGACAAATCGGTCATAGGAGGGAAACAAAATGGAGCATAGGATGATACCGTGCGTCTTCATTTCGTGGAAGTCTTCGGCAGAGGAAAGGGCACATAGCTTCCTCCTTTAATGAATTTTAAACGATATGAATTATAATTAGTTGGGGTCCCAAAGCGGATACAGGTTATCGGGTTGGCAACCAAAAAATAATTATGCTAGAGATCTCACTGGGGTGTTATTGTTGCTAAGGAATGCTTCCTCCTTTAATAAATTTTAAAGTATTTGAATTCTAATTAGTTGGGGTCTCAAAGCGAATGCAGATTATCGAGTTGGCAACCAGAAAAAAATATATTAGGAAATGTTTCCTCCTTTAACGAGCTTTACACGATAGGGATTTGAATTAGTTGGGGTTTCAAAGCGGATATAAATATCGGGTTGACAGCAGTGGCGGAGGCACCTTATAGGAAGGCATGTCAATACACTATATATATGAGTAAAATAATAAATTATATGTATATATATTACGCATTGACTACCCTTAATTTCCTGATATACTTACTTTTATAAATTTTGACCCTCCTTACTTTTGCCAACTCCACTTGTTGGCAACCAAAAAAAATTAGTCCGGGTGGCAAACACTTTATATAACGCCCGCATCAGATTATTGTCACCGAAGCTTCGTTAACGTTACCTGAAGGTCTTCTAAGTAACAGACAGTGTATTACAGTTGTGTGTGTTTCACTTTCGGTGGGCCCAAGAATGTGTGCTGTGACTTACAGTAGGTGAGAATTAGCCATCTACGCGGCTTCTGTTGAAGAGTTAATCGCGAGCCGGCGCCGATTTAGAACGTAAGTTTGACTATTTAAACAAGCCAATAAGATATTGACAAATTTAATGAAGATTTACTCTTGATTGTAGAGAATTATCGCTTTTTTAATTAATTGCGGTTTAAGATTTGACCAAACAACTAATTTACGAGTCAGAGAATTTTCAGAACTTTGGCTGAATATTCGGGAAACGAATATGTAATTAATAATTTATTTCTCGAAAAGTGAAATAAAAGCAATTGTACTACCTAGGTTTCTTGCTTTATCAATAATTAAAATAAATTAGAAGTATAATTCACTGTGTTTTTTTCTTGCTTTCTTTCCTTTCAGCAAAGAAAAAGTATAGTATGACCAGCATAGCTGCATTTGCAATTAATCTTTACTTTATTTACAAGTAGAGATTTGTTTCACTAGAATGAATTTGATTTTATTGTAACTCCAACTATTTTTTCCAACTTAATTCCGTTTAAATTTTTTAAAGTGTCCATAGTAATGAGCATTATGTTTAAAAAATTTAATAAACATGACGAATAAGGTTTATTTTAGTGGTAGAGTACTTAAATTAATTACCAATTGATAGATTGGAGGTTCGAGTTTTCAAATTACATAAAGAATAAGTGAATACTATTGATCCTTCTAGGTGAGGTTGTGAAAAAACTAAAATTAATGTTACTAATAACAAATGTAGGTAATGCGGAGGAAAGATTACAACATGTATTTTCAAATGAAGTCAATTACTCCCTGCGTTCACTCTTACTTGACACGTTTTGATTTTTTACGTCTCTTAAGAAATAATAAATAAAATATATATTTTACCATGATACCCATATTAATTGATGCATATTTTATTGGATTTGAGAAAAATGATATGAAATGAGTAGTAAATACTGTGGGTATAAAAGGAAAATAAAATTTGTCTTCTCTTAATGTGCGTAAAGCAACAAATAAAAATAAAAATTTATTTACAGTATAGTAAAAATTAGCGGAGGGACTATTTTTTTTTTAAGGGATGCAATATATTTTACATTTCAATAATTTTAGATAGTTAAAAAGGAAAATTCACTTCCAATTCTATAGTTCTACAAATTTGTTCAAGAATAAGACGTGCACTTTACAACAAATATTAAAAATTTAAGGTCTTCACCAACTTGACAAAATAAGCAGTCCCTTCCCCACACGTGGAAAACATATATTGTCTTAAAGACATAAAAGAAGATTAAAGTCCATGTTCTCCTACGTATCCTTCTTCTTTTGTCGGTCCACCAAATCACTATCGTGGTACTCCATATGAAATCACATTCCACAATAAATATTCTTATGATACATACCTCCACGTTCGTGCACGAATTGACGACTAATATATATTTTCTCCGGTTCATAATAAATGATTTCTTTAGTCTTTTTTGTGGTTCAAAATAAGTATTTTTTTTTCAAATTTCAAGAATGAATTAATTATTTTGTTCCTACATTATCCTTGGAGTAGATAATGTTGGAGTATTTGTTATGTGTGTTTATGTGAAGAGATAGTAAAAGTTAATATGATCAATTTTATTGCTAATTAAAGTTAAAAAATAAATTTCTTAATATGCGTGAAAACAATCAAAAAATCACTTATTTTGGACCAAAGAGAGTAAGATCAAGCGTGAACCAATCCAGAATTTTAAGTTTATAGATTCTTAACGCGATCTTAAATTAATTATTAACTACATATTTTTACCCGTTTAGTGAATTTTTAATACAATATACATAAAGGGCATCTTGATGCACTAAGCTTATGTTACGCGCGAGATCCGAGCAAAAACCGAACCACAAGGGAAACTAGGTTCACGTAAACCCGTAATTCTTTTACTAGATCTACTCCTTTTTTTTTTGTTTAAAAGATTAGCTTATATTATAATAAAAAAAGATGTTATAGGGAGCGGCTGCTCTTGGGCAGCATTACAAGAAGTGCCAGGAATAACATTAACTGTACTATTGTGCAGTGCTACGCTATGACTAGCATTACTACTATTACTGTGGGCCGAGTGATATGGGGAGCCTTTGCTGGAGACATTGCTTGTAGATGGCTTGTCCCACATATTACAAAAAGTGTTTAGTGGTTCATACATGGCAGTATTTGTTGTGGTAGTCATTCTAGGTGTTGCATGACCCTTCTTATCTTGCATGAGAAGGTTAATGATGAAGGGAGGAGGGTCTGCCAAAAAAGTGATGTTACTATCCGATAATTCCATTTCAAAAAGTGCTAGTCGGTCTGCTACCATATTTTGCTCCCTGTAGGTGTGACGGACCATCAAATTACTCAATTACCGGATCAGGAACATGCAATCAGTTAATAAAAATGAGTATTGTATGGTATGTGTGTTCAACATAGATATTACCTGTTGGGCATCCATCTGGATTTCCAGCTGAGTTAGATTGTGCTAGACTGCTATTTGCAAACCACGTTGTAAGGCCATAAGTTCTATATCTATGGCATTGGATGTTTGGTAGTGACCTGCATATCCCATTACCCAATCACCTGTGCTCGTGATTTGTTCCAATAGAATGCCCCAACTGTATTTAATGTGATGAGCTCCTTTGTCAGTGATTTTCATTTGACATACATATATATTTTAATACGTTTATGAGTGAGTGTGTTAGTTAAAAAAAGATGTTCAGTATTTAATTGAATAATAGAATTGATTGAAGGCTGGATCACTATATTTTTATAATAATTTTTGTTTCGAGTATTCCATAAATACCATAATATGAAAGGAATCAGTTGTTTTAGAGGTATGACATGTATGTGAAAATTTCCCTTTTGATTAACAAGTGTTTTAAGCCGGATATGGTTGGGGGTTCCATGGGTGGTTATTGTCGTGTAAGGTGTAGGAGTTTGAGATTTTGCCAACAGTATTTTGCATGCACATAATAGAGTAGCATATGTGGAATAGTCTCTTCTTCCACTTGGCAAATTGTGAAATATATTAAAGGAAGTGGTTCCCAGTTTATGCAGGTAGTCTTTGGTAGGAAATCTTAGCAAGAGCTGAAGGAGAAGTTACCCGTGGGTGTTAATCCCCATATTATATGATTGGGTTGTCCCATAAGCATTGATGTAATTATTATTAGTAATGTGGATTATCTATTGAGGTAATTCAAAACATAGAGTGGAGCTAGGGCAATTGTTAAGTTGAAGCACATTTGCTACAGAGTAGGTGTTCGTTATTATTTAAAGGCCCATGTATAAGACTTATAATATTCATATTTGGAGCAAGCCAATTGTAATTCCAAAAATTAACATGGGTACCCTCGTGACATGTCATTTTAATCCCATTTGGCAAATCTGCCATGCATAAAATATTTTCATAAGATGGAGGTTCGTTTAGTAGGGGGTCTAGTGAATGTAATATATTTAGAAATTAGGAAGGATGCCAAAGGTGTGCGGGGTTGAGGAAACAGCCTCCATGCCGTAATGGTGTATTGATAAAAATAGACTTCACACGTGTAATATTTCTGATGATAAGGTGATCTATGTGGAGAAATAGAAACATGACAACTGGTCATAAACTTACAAAGAGATACGAGACAAAGAGGAAAGGAAACCCACGAGACAATTACATACGGGAGCCTCAGTCTAATTTACGAGTTGAAGAGACGCGGTCAGAATGAACCAAGGCAGAATAAAGGACAGATTCAAAGATCTTCAATCAATGAGTTAAATGTTACATAATCTTCACGCAACAGTTACAATTACCTATTGTAACGTTACATTAATGACATTACTAGTCATTAATACTCAATCATTAAGAAGAGTATGTGTTATATTAAGAAATTCCCTATAAAGGGGAGTAAAATCTCACTTGTTTGGACACGTTCGAACCACTACTGAAATATACTTACTTTTACGCGTTCTTATTACTTTCTTATTGCAAGTTTAATTATGATTATTAGTCAATTTCCTTGGTTATCAAAAGCCCAAGTTCTTCTTAAAATAGCTTTGGCAGAGAATCTAATTCTTTGGTTAAACAAATTGATTCCGTTACCGGGAATCTGATAATCCTTGTTTATTCCCAAACAACCTTTTGCGAATCATGTCAAATACCAACGACAACAACCAACAAGAAATTGGAACTTCAGCCCCATCGCCTCAAGGATCTCCATGAGGTTCAAGGGACAACTCCCCAGGAAGATCTACAACTCAAAATAATGATCAAATCGGAAATGAACAAATAGGGGAACAAGACCCTGTGAAGCAAATGGTTAGTGAATATGTGAATGAAGCTCTTCAAGCTTTCATGAGGGAGCTATCAGCTGTATCACCTACGCTTCCTCCAAACAACACCGCAACTGTGGAAAACCCACAATCCGGACTAGCAAATTCAGGAAGTAGAGGCACTCCAAATGAGTCTCTTGAAGGAAGACCAAGTATGTCTAATAATTCAGATTTATAATCTTTACCACTAACCTTGCAGAAACAGGTGAAGGAACAAAACGATTGTATCGAGCAAATTCCTGGAGTACCACCTGTCATCAAAGGTATTGACATTGATAGATATTCTCAAAAACCTTGGAAGTCAAGTGCAACACCATAGCCTATTCCCAAGAAATTCAAAATGCCTGACATACCAAAATATGATGGGACAACGGATCCACGTGATCATGTTACTGCTTTTACCACAGGAGTAAAAGGAAACGACTTGACTAAGAAAGAAATTGAATCTGTGTTGGTCAAAAAGTTTGGAGAAACCCTCACCAAAGGAGCGTTAACATGGTATTCTCTCTTACCCGAATATTCTATTGACTCTTTTGATGAGCTTGCAGATTCGTTTATAAAAGCACATTTCGATGCACAAAAAGTAGAAAAAAGAATGGAAGACATATTCAAAATAAAACAGGGAGACACGGAGTTGCTCCGTGAATTCGTAGACAGGTTTCAACGTGACAGAATGTTGTTACCAAGAGTGCGTGACAATTGGGCAGCAATGACATTTGCAAGTTATTTGAATGATGAAAGCTTGGAAGCCACGAGGAGACTCAAAGAAAGCTTGAGAGAGTTCCCAGCCACGCCATGGAATGATGTCTATAACAAGTACAACACCAAGTTACGAATAGAAGAAGATACCATTGCACAATCAAAAGTAGAAGACAAGACCAGTTCTAGACGATCCGAATAAAAAAGGAGAGCGGGTAAAAACAGGTATGATCCATACATGGGACCTTCGAGACGGGAGACTCGTTCCAAATTTGAAAACTCACGGTCTGATCACAGACCGTCAAATAGATATTCGTGCTCATCATCATCAAGATCCAGAAAGGACCGAGACGAGTGAAATAGAGGTAATGCAAGAATTGGAGACTACAATTTCAATGTAAGTACTTCTGAATTAATTACAGTATTAAGAAATATGAGTGATAAAGTTCGATGGCCCAAAGAAATGAGATCAAATCCAAACAGAAGGAATCTAGACTTCTGGTGTGAATTTCACAACGATCATGGGCCCAGAACGTCAGATTGCAGGTTATTGCAAGGTGCGGTAGAACATTTATTAAAACAAGGCTATCCAACAAAACTGTTTAGTGAAAAAGGTAAACATGCATATATGAAGAACATGCAGGAGCCCCTAAAACCACCATCTCCAAAGAGAATAGTAAATGTGATAAACAGAGGAGAAGAGGTGAATGGCGTGACTTATAAAAGAACGACCAACTTCACAGTGACTCACGGGAAACGACCTCGTGAAACTTTGGAGGCTGACAGTATATCATTCGACGACGCAGAGGCTGATGGATTAGTGCTTCCACACAACGACACACTGGTAATATCTCTACTTATACATGACACTAACGTGAAGAGCGTGTTAATTGATCCATGTAGCTTAGTCAACATAATTTTGTTGAGGGTTGTGGAAGAGATGTTAATGGGGAACGTGTAATTCCAAAAGCACATTCCTTGTCCGGGTTCGACAACTCTACTGTCATAACAAAAGGAGAAATCGAGCTTAGTACATATGCAGAAGGTGTTATCAAGGATACTAAATTCCAAGTCATTGATACTGATATGGCTTATAACGTAATCACGGGGAGACCATGGATCCATGATATGGATGCAGTACCATCTACTCTACATCAGGTAATTAAATTCCCTTCCAAATGGGGAATCCAATAGATTCGAGGTGATCAACAGACTTCAAGAAACATCAACTCAGTGATACATTCCAATAAAAAGAAATAGCGGAATAATCAAAGGACGAGGAAATAACTCCAACAGACATGGAAGAAAACGATAAGGATACAGTGAATCAAATCACCACAGATGTCTCATCAAGACACACAGACATGGATGCCAGACTAGATGTTATTCAAGAACCAGAAGAGAATGAGAATATCAAGACAACTACTGAGGAGCTCGAAGTTGTTCCACTCTTTGAGCATGATCTTGAGCATGAGCTTGAGCTAAAGGTCCATATAGGCGCAAGGCTAAGCTCAACCAGAAGAGGTAAGTTAATTGAATATTTAAAAGCTAAAGCAGATTGTTTTGCCTGGTCTCATTCAGATATGACAGGTATACCTCCAAAAGTGATGAATCATAAACTAAATAAAGACCCATCTTTCATACCTGTCAAGCAAAAGAAAAGAAAGCAGGGATCGTTCAAGAATCAAGTGATCGATGAAGAGGTACAAAAACTCTTTAAAATCGGTTCAATACGTGAGGTAAAATATCCTAATGGTTAGCTAATATCGTAGTGGTACCTAAAAAGAATGGTAAATGGAGAGTATGCGTAGATTATATAGATTTGAATAAAGCATGCCCAAAAGACTCATTCCATCACCGCACATAGATCAAATGATTGATGCCAATGCAGGTCATGAATTATTAAGCTTTCTAGATGCGTATTCTGGTTACAATCAGATAAAAATGGACCCCTCAGATGAGGAAAAAACTCCCTTTATTACGAACAAAGGGACTTATTGTTACAAAGTCATGCCTTTTGGCCTGAAAAATATTGGATCCACGTATCAAAGGCTAGTGACCAAGATATTTCAGGAACATCTGGGGAAAATAATGGAGGTGTACATTGATGACATGTTGGTGAAATAAACACAAGCAGAAGATCATTTCCAACATCTCTCAATTACTTTCGAGATCCTCCGCAGGTATAACATGAAATTAATTCCAGAAAAGTGTGCCTTCGACGTCGAATCAGGTAAAGTTTTGGGTTTTCTCGTATCAAATAGAGGCATTGAAGTAAATACTGCTCAAATTAAAGTTATTGAAGAAATACCTGATATACTCACGAGAAAAAAAGAAGTTCAAAGATTATCAAGTAGGATTGCAGCTTTAGGAAGATTCATCTCCATGTCTTCAGAGAAGAGTTTTAAATTCTTCTCAGTACTAAAGAAGCAGAATCAGTTCGAATGGACTAAAGAATACCAACATGATCTTAAAGATTTGAAGGCCTATCTGTCAAATCCCCCACTGCTGTCTAAACCAAAGGAAGGGGAAAAGTTATATGTTTATCTTGTTGTTGCAGAAATTGTCGTAAGTGCAGTCTTGGTAAGGGAGGACAAAGGTAAACAATCTCCTTCTACTACGTAAGTAAGTCCTTATTAGATGTTGAAACTAGATATCCTCATCTAGAAAAATTAGCCTTGGCTCTAATCATGGCAGCTAGAAAGCTAATACCGTACTTTCAGTGTCACCCAATAACTGTCGTAACTTCATATCCACTGAGAAATATTTTGCATAAACAAGAACTGTCAGGAAGATTAGCTAAATGGTCAATAGAACTAAGCGAACATGACATAGTCTATCAGCCTAGGACTGCAATAAAGTCTCAGGTTTTGGACGATTTTGTCGCTGATTTCAAGACTAGCATAATTCCTGAAGTGGAAAAAGAACTGCAAATCTTCACCGGGGCTAATCCAGGAATATGGACCCTATTCACTAACGACTCTTCTAATGTAAATGGAGCCGGTTTGGGAATTGTTTTAATACCACCTACTGGTGAAAAGATAAGACATGCTATTAAATGTTATCCCATAACTAATAATGAAGCAAAGTACGAAGTTGTCATTGCAGGACTTGAATTAGCACGAGAACTCTCAATCGAGCAGATCGTGATCAAAACTGACTCTCAATTAGTGGTAAACCAGATGCAGGGGACTTATACTGCTAGAGACACTCGAATGCAACAATATCTAGAAAAGGAACGAGACCTGGTAAGGCAATTCCAGCCATGGAAGGTTATGCAAGTACCCAGAGAGGAAAACGTAGAAGCGGATATATTAGCTAATCTTGCAGCAGCTACCGATGTAACGAATAAAGATAATGCTATTGTGATACACTTATTTCATTCAACAATCGACCAGGACAAAAATGAGGTAACATTTAATAATTTAACCTGGGATTGGAGAAACGAAATTGTAAATTTTTTGCAGAATGGTACCGTGCCTGAAGATAGAAAAGAAGCTCAAGAACTTCGCCGAAAAGCAGCACGATACTGCCTAATTCATGATACTCTATACCGCAAAATGTTTAGAGGTCCCATAGCAAGGTGCCTTGGACCTAATCAAACTGAGTACGTAATGAAAGAAGTACACGAAGGACATTGTGGAAACCACGCAGGAGCAAGGTCTTTAGTCAAAACCCTAATCAGAGTAGGGTATTATTAGCCTAAAATGGAAGAAGACGCTGAGAATTTCGTAGCTAAATGCGATAAATGCAAGCGATATGCTAACAATATGCATCAACCATCGAAATAACTCCACCCGGTTATGTCACCTTGTCCATTTTGTATTGGTAAAAATAAGCTTCAGACGTGTATTAATTATGATGATTAAGCAGTCCATGCGGAGAAATGGAAATATGATAAATGAATGAGACTTTACGAAGAGGCACGAGACGAAGGGGAATGGAATATCATACCCACGAAGTAATCAGGTACGGGAATCTCAATTTAATTAAGGAGATGAAGATACACGGTCAAAATGAACCGAGACAGAATAAAGGGCAGATACGAAGATCTTCAATCAATGAGCCAAACGTTACATAATGTTCACGCAACAGTTACGATTAATCATTGTAACGTTACATTAATGTCATTATTAGTCATTAATTCTCAATCACTGAAAAGAGTAGACGCTATATTAGGAAATTCCTTATATAAGAGAGTAAAATATAACTTGTAAGGACACGTTCGAACCACTATTGAAATATACTTACTTTTACGCATCTTTAGTGCTTTCTATCTACAAATATATTTACAATTATTTCCATATTCTGTTGGTTATCAAAAACCCGTGTTCTTCTAAAAATAGCTTTGGCAGAGAATCTAATTCTTTGGTTAAATAAATTGGTTCCGTTACCGGAAATCTGATAATCTTTGTTTTTCCTCAAACAAAGTTCTGTGAATTATGTCGAACGCCAACGTAACAACCAACAGAGAATTTGAACTCCAATTCCATCACCTCCATGATCCCCACGAGGCTCAAGGGAGCAATCCCCAGAGAGATTTATGACTCTAATCACAATGGAAACGAACAAACAGGAGAATAAGACTCTGTAAAACAAATGGTTGGTGAATATGTGACTCAAGCCTTACAAGCTTTCATGAGGGGACTACCAACTGCATCACCTACACCAACTCCTAACAACACCGCAAATGTAGAAAATCCACAATTTGGATTAGCAAACTCGGGAAGTAGAGGCACTCCGAATGAGTCTCTCGAAGCAAGACTAGGTATGTACGATAATCCGGAATTACAATCTTTATTACTAACCTTGCAGAAACAGGTGAAGGAACAAAACGACCGAATCGAGCAAATTCCTGGAGTACCACTTGTCATCAAGGGCATTAACGTTGATAGATATTCTCAACAACCTTAGAAATCAAGTGCAGCACTCTTGCCTATTCCCAAGAAATTCAAAATGCCTGATATTCCCAAGTACGATGGGACAATCGATCCACGTGATCATGTAAGTGCTTTTACTACAGGAGTAAAAGGCAACGATCTGACTAAGCAAGAAATTGAATCAGTACTGGTCAAAGAGTTCGGAGAAACACTCACCAAAGGAGCACTAACATGGTAGTCTCTTCTACCCGAAAATTCTATTGACTCTTTTGCTGAGCTTGCAGATTCTTTTATAAAAGCATATTCCGGTGCACAAAAAGTCGAAAAAGAATGGAAGACATATTCAAAATAAAACAAGGAGACGCGGAGTTGCTCCGTGAGTTTTTAGACAGGTTTCAACAAGAAAGAATGTTGCTACCAAGGGTACCTGACAATTGGGCAGCAATGGCGTTTGCAAGCAATTTAAATGATAGAAGCTCAGAAGCCACGAGAAGACTCAAGTAAAGCTTGAGAGAATTCTCAGCCACGACATGGAACGATGTCTATAACAGGTACAACACTACGTTACGAAAGAAGAAGACACCATTGCTCAATCAAAAGCTGAAGATCAAACCAGTTCTAGACGCTCCGAACCAAAAAGGAGAATAGGTAAGAACATGTACGATTCATATATGGGACCTTCCGGACGAGAAACTCGCTCCAAGTTTGAAAACACACGGTTAGAATATAGACCACCAAATAGAGATATGAGCTTATCAAGATCCAGAAAGGATAGAGATGAACAAAATAAAGGTAATGCAAGAATTGGAGATTACAACTTTAATGTAAGTACTTCTGAGCGGATTCGTGAAGCCATGGAAGCAGGAAATATATCATTCGACGATGCAGATGTCAACGGATTGCTACTTCCTCATAACGACGCACTGGTAATATCCCTACTTATACATGACACTAACGTAAAAAGAGTGTTGATTGATCCAGGTAGCTCAGTCAATATCATTTTGTTGAGAGTTATGGAAGAAATGCTAATGGAGGATCGAGTAATCCCAAAAGCACGAGCCTTATCTGGGTTTGACAACTCTACGATCATAACAAAAGGAGAAATCGAGCTTAGTACCTATGCAGAAGGAGTAATCAAGAATACGGTTTTCCAAGTCATTGATACCGATATGGATTACAACGTAATCATGGGGAGATTATAGATCCATGATATGGAAGCAATACCATCTACTTTACATCAGGTAATTAAAATCCCTTCCAAATGGGGAATTCAACAGATTCGAGGCGATCAACAGACCTCAAGGAATATAAATCAGTAGTACACTCTAATAAAGAAGAGGTAGCGGAAGAATCAAAAGACGAGGAAATCACCCAAACAGGTACGAAAGAAGATAGCCATGAGAAGGTGAACCAAATCACCACAGATGCAACATCAAAACATACGGACATGGATTCCAGACCCGATGTCATTCAGGATCCAGAAGAAGGCGAGCATATCAAAACAACTACTTAGAAGCTTGAAGATATCCCATTGTTCGAACAGGAGCCTGAGCAAAAAGTTCATATAGGCTCGAGGCTAAGCCCCGCGAGAAGAGGTAAGTTAATTGAATATTTAAAATCTAACGCAGATTGTTTCGCTTGGTCTCATTAAGATATGACAGGTATACCTCCAGAAGTGATGACTCATAAACTAAATGAAGATCCATCCTTTGTGCCTGTCAAGCAAGAGAAAAGAAAGCAAGGACCATTCATGAACCAAGTAATCGATGAAGAGGTACAGAAACTCTTGAAAACTGGTTCAATACGTGAGGTAAAATCTCCTAATTGGCTAGCTAATACCGTAGTGGTTCCCAAAAAGAATGGTAAATGGAGAGTATCCGTAGATTACACAGATCTGAATAAAGCATGCCCTAAAGACTCATTTCCATTACCGCACATAGATCAAATGATTGATGCCACTACAGGTCATAAATTGTTAATCTTTCTAGATGCATATTCTAGTTATAATCAGATAAAAATGGATCCCTCAGACGAGGAAAAAACTTCCTTCATTACAAACATGGGGACTTATTGTTACAAAGTCATCCCTTTTGGCCTGAAAAATGCTAGAGCCACATATCAAAGGCTAGTGACCAAGATGTTACGGGAACATCTGGGAAAAATAATGGAAGTATACATTGATGACATGCTGGTGAAATCGACACAAGCGGAAGATCATTTCCAGCATTTTTCAATCACCTTCGAAATTCTACGCATGTATAACATGAAATTAAATCCAGAAAAATGCGCCTTTGGCATTGAATCAGGTAAGTTTTTGGGTTTCCTTGTATCAAATAGAGGTATAGAAGTAATTCATGCTCAAATTAAAGCTATTGATGAAATACCTTATATACTTACGAACAAAAAAGATGTTCAAAGACTAACAGGAAGAATTGCAGCCTTAGGAAGATTTATCTCCAAGTCTTCGGAGAAGAGTTTTAAATTCTTTTCAGTTATAAAAAAGTAGAATCAGTTCGAATGGACTGAAAAATGCCAACATGCTCTCAAAGATCTGAAGGCCTATCTATCAAAAAACTCGATGCTGTCTAAACCAAAGGAGGGGGAAAGGCTGTATGTTTATCTTGCCGTTGAAGAAATTGCCGTAAGTGCAGTATTGGTAAGAGAAGACAAAGGTAAACAATCTCTAATTTATTATGTAAGCAAGTCTTTATTAGATGCTGAAACTAGATATCCTCATCTTGAAAAATTAGCCATAGCTCTAATCATGGCAGCTAGAAAGTTAAGACCTTACTTTCAATGTCACCCAATCACTGTTGTGACCTCATAACCACTGAGAAATATATTGCATAAACAAGAGTTATCAGTGAGATTAGCTAAGTGGGAAATAGAATTAAGCGAACACGACATAATATATCAGCCTAGGACTGCAATAAAGTCTCAAATTTTAGCTGATTTCGTCGCTGATTTTAATACTAGCATAATCCCTAAAGTGGAAAAAGAATTACAAATCTTCAATGGAGAAAATCCAGGAACATGGACCCTATTTACTGACGGCTCTTCTGATGTAAAAGGAGCCGGCTTGGGAATTGTTTTAATATCACCTACGGGGGAAAAGATACGACAATCCATTAAATGTTATCCCATCACTAACAATGAAGCAGAGTACGAAGCTGTCATTGCAGGACTTGAATTGGCACAAGAACTCTCAATTGAGCAGATTGTGATCAAAAGTGACTCTCAACTAGTGGTAAACCAGATGCAGGGGACTTATACCGCTAGAGAGGCTCGAATGCAGCAATATCTAGAAAAGACACGAGACATAGTAAGTCAATTCCAGTCATGGAAGGTAATGCAAATACCTAGGGAGGAAAATGCATAAGCGGATGCATTAGCTAACCTCGCAGCAGTTATCGACGTGACAAATAAAGACAATGCAATTGTGATACACCTATTTCATTCAGCAATCGACCAGGACAAAAATGAGGTAACATTTAACAATTTAACTTGTGATTGGAGAAACGAAATCGTAAATTTTTTGCAGAACGGTACCGTGCCTGAAGATAAAAAAGTAGCTCAAGCACTTCGCCGGAAAGTTGCACGGTACTTCCTAGTTCGTGATACTTTATACCGTAAAATGTTTGGAGGTCCCCTAGAAAAGTGCCTTGGACCCAATCAAACGGAGTACGTGATGAAGGAAGTACACGAGGGCCACTGCAGAAACCATGCATGAGCGAGATCCTTAGTCAAAACCCTAATCAGGGCGGGGTACTATTGGCCTAAAATGGAAGAAGACACTGAGAATTTGGTAGCTAAATGCGACAAATGCCAACGATATGCTAACCATATGCATCGACCAGCAGAATTACTCCACCCAGTGGTGTCACCGTGGCCATTCATGAAATAGGGCATGGATATAGTGGGACCTCTTCCCCCAGCTAAAGGAAAGGTATAGTTCTTACTCGTATTAATAGATTATTTCACAAAATGGGTGGAGGCAGATGCTTTAAACAGGTGCGAAAAAAAGAAGTGAAAAGCTTCATATGGCGACACAAAATATGCCGCTTTGGAATACCAAAGGAGATCGTATGTGACAATGGCCGGCAATTCATAGGCTCACAAATCACAGAATTCTTCGAAAGCTGGCAAATCAAATGAATCACTTCATCACCATATCACCCCCGTGGATAACGGGCAAGCCGAGTCAAAAAAAAAAAATCATTGTCAACAACTTAAAGAAACGGTTGGAAAAAGCCAAGGGAAACTGGCCTGACGAGCTACCGACAATATTATGGGCTTACAGAATTACTGCAAAAATAGCCGCGGGAGAAACTCCATTCGCGCTTGTTTATGGTTCAAAAGCTTTAATACCAGTGGAAATCGGCGAACCAAGCACGAGATTCACGACAACAACGGAAGAAACAAACAACGACGAGTTGAGGACAAATCTGGATTTGCTCGAGCAAAGGAGAGAAGCTGCATCAATACGTATGGCAGCCCAAAAACAAATTATAGAGCGATATTACAACAGAAAAGCTCACCTCAGATATTTTAAAATTGGGGACTTCGTTCTTAAAAAAGTTTTCCAATAGACTTAAAATTATACTAACCGTTTTAGATGATAGGCAAAAAGTTAACCCATCACTAGATGATGATAGTAGACATGCATAGACACGAGGAAGTAACAGAATTCCCGGTCTACGGTTACAACTTTCTGATGGGAGTTTTAAAGGGTTAAGCAGTCATCATCTAAACTATATACCTTTGAATCCCGTATGTTTTTCCTTTTCAGGAAAAGGACCACAAGAAAGCAATAGTCAAGTGCTCGAGATTTTATTCTTCAAAACTCAAACACTTGGGGGACTATACAGAATGGAAGTCAAAGAAGAAGCAAAGAAGACTATCAAAAAAGTCAAAGCTCGAGCCTGAAGATCCATTTTTCTCAACAAGTCAAGCGTTATGAGAAAAATCAAAGAGCCAAAGACAAAAACACAAAGCCTGATTCAGAAACCTACAAAAATATATATTCGTGAATGTAAACAAATGTTTAGGTTTAAAGGCAGAATATTAGTTATGGGTAAAAATTCATACCCTTGTGTTTATTCAAAATCTGTTGTAAAAGAAAACAATTACGGGTAAAAATTCATACCCTCGTGTTTATTCAAAATCTATTGTAAAAGAAAACAGTTATGAAAGAGTTATATATGATAATCAAACACATGTAAGATGTTATTAAAGTTTGAATAATACCAAGACTTTCTTCAAAACATTATTCAGAGAAAACATATGAATTCCTATCTCTTATTTGTATGTTTACACCATTATGAAGTTGAGACGTCTTCTTCATTAAGTGTCGTTCATAAAAGGACCCTCTTTTATAATCGTGCTTATTTCAAAAAGACACGAAATATCAAAGCATTTTTAATGCAAAATTAAAAACTAAAGGGTAAAACAAAAACCCGAACGAAAAGCATGCAAACACTTAAGAGTAAAACGAGAACTCGGAAAACCATAAGTCATGCTAATATTAATATTATGGTAAAAACTAAGTATTAACTTAGTTTAAAACCAAATTTGTATATACAAGGTTGCCCCTAAGTTGTTATTGGGGACTTACTAGAACCAAAAACTTTACCCTCAAATGGGACCAGGCAAACCACCAATTGTTCCAAAGAAAAAAAAATACAGGGTTCGATAAACTCTTTCACTAGACACTGGGGGGATTATATTCGTCAGCAGGAGGTGCAGCTTGACATGGCGAGGCTTGAGCAGCAGCTTCATCAGGCACGATCTCATCACCCGTTGGGACTTCAACTTCAGGTGATGAAAACTTTTGATTTTGCCGAGACTTTTCAATCGTCTCCTAGGTTTTGGCAATTTCAACTTCTAAGTCAAAATTTTCTTGTCCCATTTCTGTAAATGTGTCAAGCCGGGCATTCAAATAAGCCCAACTTACGTCGAAAACTGCTTTGTCCTCAAGAGCCTCGTAATATTTCTCCCATTGTTCAATATTGACTCTTAGCTCATCTCTCTCAACCACGACAACATCATAAGAATTAAGAAGCCTGCAAAGGGGCAAGGGATCTTTCCAGAAATTGAATCTTGTTTGAAGATTCACAGAGGTCTTCTTGAGTCTAAGTTATTGCACAAGTTCACTAGCATAAGCCTCATGTTGATCCAACAAAGCCTTCAAGCTTCTTATCTCTTCAGTAGCATGGGAAAGTTGCTCCGTAAAGGAAGACTCCAAGATGTTTTTATCCTTGCCAGCTTGGCTTGATGATGCATTCTCAATGGCCAATTCCGCTGCAATTACTCTGATCTGCTGCTCCAAGGTATATTTCTCCTCCTCTATTGCCTCCATATCAAGCTGAAGACTCTCGAACTGCTCCTTCCAGTTATTAGCCTCGATATGACAATCATTTGCTAATTTCTCCGTATAAATGATCCTTTTCATTAATTCCGTACCAATAAGATTGATCTGCATAAAAAAGAAGTTAGATACGGTAAAGGATATAAAAAGAAGGGGGATAATAAAAAAGTCTACCTTCAGGGACGAGTGCACAATATCGTTCATCCAAGTTAAGGAGCTATGACTCTCCAACTT
Source organism: Nicotiana undulata (assembly GCA_005239495.1). Classification (NCBI taxonomy): domain Eukaryota; kingdom Viridiplantae; phylum Streptophyta; class Magnoliopsida; order Solanales; family Solanaceae; genus Nicotiana; species Nicotiana undulata. Next base: position 67,833 of record ML295544.1, on the reverse strand, counting down.
AGACTTCTCAACCGGGCCTATTAGGGGCTTCAACCACACATCCGCCTGACCTGACTTCTTTAAGAGTCTGCCTCCCACAGGGTCCTCTATCATTATTTGCTTCATCACCCCACTACTGGAAGATCCTACTTCCACAATAGAAGTCACGGAAGTAAGGGTAGATGAATGGGCCATGGATTGAATAGGCTGGGGAGTAGAAACAGTGACAGGAGCAGTAAACGAAAGTTCCACAGGAGCAGACAGAGGAAAAATAGAAAGAAGTGCTTCCTCTGAAACTGTGTTAAAGCCTTGGTGGAACAGTTGTTCAATTGATTCATTAGCAGGAGAGGGAATTGCATCTTCAGGAGCGGAATGCTCTAACTCAGGAACAGGAGGTGGATTAGCAACGGGAACAGACTCATCGTCAGATACGGCCTTTCTTCTCCGCGACCTCGGAATCAGCGAAACCTCATCTTGTTCTTCCTCATCCTCCAAGGTCTGAGACCCACTTGCCTTCCTTTTTGACGAAGATGAGTTAACAATGATTTCTTGGGCCTTAGCCAAAGAAAGTTTAGAAGCAGACACAGCAGCAGCAGAGATCCCACGAGCAGAAAACCCTAACAAATGAAAGGGATCAAAGAAGCTCGAAAAATAGAAAGAGAGGAAATAAAAAAAAAACTTACCATGAGTTTTCACTTTCCAACAAAACCTCGACGAGAGGTACTTCCAAGAACGTTCTTCCATTGGAGCGATCAACAATAATTTTTCTACCCAATTACGGAAACCGGAGACTTCCTCGACGGTTCCCATGGTTGCTACAAAAGAAAAAACCAGTCTCGGTACTGGTAATTTATCAAAAATAAAGAAGGAAAGTGAGCAAAACTGTACTCACGTGCAAAGTTTCACTTCTCAGGGAAGGGGAGATTTTCTTCACCTACCAAACCTTTAGTAGGGACAACAACATACCAGACACACCATCCTCTATCCTTATCATCATCAGGTATAACCAAAACTATTTTACTCCTAGCCGCGAGAGTAAAAACTCCTTGGCGGAATAACATCGGGGAGTAGATATGAATAAGATGATGGAAAGTAAAAGGAGCTGAAGCTAAGTTGGCCAAATATCTAAGGCATGCATCTACCCTCCAGACAAGAGGACTGATCTGTCCCAAGCAAACATTGAAGAATCGATAGAATTCTATGATGACAGGGTCGATGGGAGGCTTAAATCCTAAAGTAAAGGGATAAGTATACACAAAAGAATACCCAGTTCTGTAAGAGGTTATTCTCTTATTGTCATTAGAGACTAAGATTGGAAAGTCAGACTTCCAACAACAATCTCTACGCACGAGTGACACTAAACCCTCAGTGATTTGGGTAGGATAAAGATCAAAATGATTGTGTGATGTCATGGAAGAAATCTGTTAACTAATGGCCTCAATATCCTTCACAAAAGAAAACTCGGCAGCAACAATCTCATCGACTTTTGGATCACGAAGTGGTTCGTTAGGTTCCCTACTCTTAGAAGAAGATCTAGAAGCCCTAGCCCTCGAAGAAGACGAAGAAATATTAGACTTAGAAGATGACTGAGGAGTAATATTACGAGAAGAAGAAGAACCCCTGGAAGGTGTAGAACTTAAACTTCTTAGCCTACCACCCCTCCTACTCCGGGTTGGAGCAGAAGAAGGAGATAGTTCGTCTACAATGATAACTTTTTTGGTTTGCTGGCTTGAGGAAGACATATGTACGAGAAAGAAGAATTTACAAACAATGAATGAGAGTTAGAAGTTTTTCGTGAAAGCAAAGGAAGGAAAAGGGGTATTTATACTTAAAGGCGGCCGTCAAAAAATGAAAAAAATACTGATGTGAAAGTCATAATTAAAATTGTCACTTCGTGACTGATGCAGTCGCAAAAAACCCTAAAAGGCGTAGATTAATTGCAAAACCAATCCGAGAATGCCACATGGCACGAGCATTAAATGGAAGTGACAAACGACGTATATATTCAGAGACAGATGCGATGGTACGAAAGCGGCGGCAAAACATTTCCGCCATAAATGAGTATCCACTTACCAAATATTTAATTGATAAATAAATAGTAAGTGGGGGGACTATATGTATTGGTAAAAAATAGACTTCACACGTGTAATATTTCTAATGACAAGACGATCTATGTGGAGCAATAGAAACATGACAGCTAGTCATAAACTTACAGAGAGGTACGAGACAAAGAGGAACGGAACATCATACTCACAAGACAATTAGATGCGGGAGCCTCAGTCTAATTGAGGAGTTGAAGAGACACAGTCAGAATGAACCAAGGCAGAATAAAGGACAGATTCAAAGATCTTCAATCAATGAGTTAAATGTTACATAATCTTCACGCAAAAGTTACGATTACCTATTGTAACATTACATTAATGACATTATTAGTCATTAATGCTCAATCATTAAGAAGAGTAGGTGTTATATTAAGAAATTCCCTATAAAAGGGAGTAAAATCTCACTTGTATGGACACGTTCGAACCACTACTAAATATACTTACTTTTACGCGTTCTTATTACTTTCTTATTGCAAGTTTAGTTATTATTATTAGTCAATTTCCTTGGTTATCAGAAGCCCGAGTACTTCTTAAAATAGCTTTGGCAGAGAATCTAATTCTTTAGTTAAACAATTGGCTAGTAGGGCATCATTTTTAGTGCAAAGTTTTTGAATACCTAGTCCACCTTGTTCCTTTGCAATAGTTATTGTTTTCCAATTTAAAAGGTGAATCCTCTTTTTTGCGAGGTAGAACCCATAACTTTCTAATCTGTTGATGATATGAGTGAGAGGGACATAAATTGCATCAAGTGATTGGGAATGGTATTAGAGTTGCTTTGATTAAAGTGGTATGACCTGTCATTGTGAGATGGTTTGTTTTCCGGCCGGCTAACTTATTTTTGAAATTATCTAAGATGAATTGGTAATCCCTTTTTGTGGGTTTTGAGTTGAAAATTGGGAAACCTAGATATTTACCAAATGATGTCCCTTCCACCATGTTGAAAAATGACAAGATGAAATTCTTGTCATTAATTGAACAATATTTAAAGAAGAAAATCATTGATTTTCAAAATTAATCTTTTGTCCCAAGTGCTCAGTAAATTGGTTTAGTAAGTCTATAATTTTATGATAACTAGTTGTAGTTATTCTGGATGCTGATATAATGTCATCGACAAAGAATAGATGAGGAATTTGAGGTCCTTCAGCATTCAATGAAATATGTTTCCATTGGTTGTAGTCTACTGTGTTGTGTATTTCTCTAGACAATATTTTCATACACAGGATAAAGGGTTATGGTGAAAGCGGATCACCTTGCCTAATACGGCGTGATGGTGTGAAGAATTTCGTGGGGGGTCCATTGAAAAGTATAGAAGTAGAGGTGGTGGATACATATGATGTAATGAAGGATATTAACTGGGGAGGGAAATTGAAGAATATTAAGGAACATCTTATAAAGCTCCATTCCATTATGTTAAAAGCTTTTTCGAGGTCTATTTTTAGTAGCATGCTTGGGTACTTTGATTTAGAGTTCCTAAAATGAGTTAGTAATTCTTGAACAATTATTGCATTATCCGTTGCCTTCTGTTTTTTTTTTGGAAAGCAAATTGAGTAGGGTTAATTAATTTGTGGAGAAAGGGTTTGATACGATTAACTATAATTTTGGTGATTATTTTGTAAAGAGAGTTGCATAAATTAATCGGTCTAAAGTGGTTCACAGTGGAGGGACTCTTCACTTTTGGAATCAAGCAAACGTAAGTTTTATTTAGTTCTAGGGGTATATGCCCTTGTTGGAAAATATTTTTGCAGAAATGTATTAAGGAATTCTGGATTTGAGGCCAAATTTTCTGATAAAATAATGGATGTAGTCCATCTGGTCCAGGTAATTTAAGAGGTTTGAAAGGTTGGACAGCTTGAAAAATTTCTTGATCTGTCAGCGCTTGTGAAAGCATAGTAGCTTCAGCTTGTGAGAGATTATTGTAATTAGTGGTAGGATATAATTTATAAAAATGTGTATGAGAGGTTGTATAAAGATCTTGGTAGTAGTTATTAACTAGAAGTTGGAGTGGCTCAATGTCAGAAATCCAATTACCCAGAGAATCTTTTAAGGCGATTATTCTATTATGACGCCTTCTTTTTAATGTAGACCAGTGAAAAAATCTCGTATTGACGTCCCCTTGGTTAAGTAAATTTAGCGAGATTTTAACTTTTAAAACTCCTCTTCAAGTGTGAGAATATGATTATACTGGGCTATTAGGTCATTTTCTAGATTTTGTAGAAAATTTCTACTAGGGTAGTTAGGATATTTCTGGATACCTGATAGCCTAGCTTGAATATTATTCTTTTTTGAATATATATTACCAAAAGAATGATAGTTCCAGGTTTTGACTAATGATGTAAAATTTTGAATAGTCTGAAGTATATAAGGGTTATGACGCCATATTTGATGAACTAATTTTGGGAATTCGTGGTTTGAAAGCCACATTGTTTCGAAACTGAATATATTACTCTTTTTATAATGGTTGTTATTTAGGGTTAACAATAACTCAGCAATGATTTGAATGAGTTCTACGAAGATGGTGAACATGTGCTTCTGTATAAATATTTATCCATTCATAATTTGCAACTATACGATCTAGTCTATCTAGTATTATAGCGCCCCTCCTACGTTTATTCGTCTAAGTGTATTTGCTACCCGTAAATCCTAGGTCCAGTAGGTTACACCCGCCAAATTTTTCATTCGAATATAAATCATGGATCTAGCCATCTATAACGACCCGACCTGTCGTTTCGAGAAAATTAACTCTGTTTGGTGGCGTAAGGTCTTGAACAACTTCGCATTGTGTATATCGACTTGCGTGCGTGGTTAGATTCAGTTACCGGATAATCCGGAGTCGAATTGGGAGGCAAATTTTAATTTTTGAAGCTTAAGTGATGGAAGTTGACCGAAGGTTTGACTTTTTTTAAACGACCTCGGAATGAGTTTTGGTTAATGTCACCAGCTTCGTATGATTATTTTGGACTTAGGCGCGCGTCCGGAATAGGTTTTGGAGGTTCATAGGGTAATTTGAGGTAATTTGGCGAAAGTTTGAATTTTGGTGATTTCGATCGATAGGTGAAATTTTGATATCGGGCTTGGAATGGAATTCCAGGAGTGGATATAGGTCCGTTGTGTTATTTGTGACTTGTCTACAAAACTTTACGTAATTCCGGGTTGAATTGATAGGTTTCGGTGCGAGTTTTGATATTTTAAAATTTGAAAAATTTAAAAGTTTGATTTTTGGTTTGATTCGTCGTGTTGGTGTTGTTTTATGTGATGTGAAACCTCAAGCGAGCCCGTGTTAGGTTATATGACTTGTTTTTGTGATTAGACGGGGTCACGGGGGGCCTCGGGTGTGTTTCAGATGGGCTACGAGCCATTTTCTTCCATTTTTAGATTGATGATGCCTGCTATCTGGTTTTCTCCTTCGCGTGCGCGTCCCATACTCCGCATTTGCGTAGTGTAATTTCGGAGGAGGGAAAAATCCTTCTATGAGTTTGCGTTGATGCCCTCGCGTTCGCACAATTTTTCCCTTCTTGTCCTTCGCGTTCGCATCCCACCCCCTTCGCGTTCGCATAGTGGAAATTAATGCGGGGGGGGGGGGGGGGGGGGGTTTTTTTT
>ML295544.1:31955-62148 GCA_005239495.1 Nicotiana undulata | reverse complement strand
GGGGGGGGGGGGGGGGGGTGTTGGTTTTTCTTCTTCGCGTTCGCACTAGAGTCTATGCGTTCGCGTAGCTTTCGTTTCTCCTTCTCTGCGTCCGCACTCGTTCTGTTGCGTTCATATTAAACAAATTGGGCATACTTCATTTTTCTTCTTCGCGAACGCGGTCCTTCCTCCGCGTTTGCAATTCATTAGAGGACTGGGCAGATTATAAGTTTTCAAAATCGAGGGTTTCACCATTTTTATCATATTTTGACTTCTAGAGCTCGGTTCTTGGCGATTTTCGATGGGTTTTTCACACAATTCGATTGGGTAAGTGTTCTTCAACTAGAATTAATTATATTCCATGAATTAGTCTGTCACGACCCCAAATCCTAACAGGCCGTGATGGCGCCTATCGTGGAACTAGGCTAGCCAACCATCACCTTACTACGCTTTTGTTCAATTATAAGAGTTCACAATTCAATAATAAGCATGCAACCATAGCATCAAATAATATAATTAAGTCTTAGCGTTCCAATATTAGCCTAAACAAACCTCCCAAGAACTGGAGTCAATAGTCATGAGCCTCTAAGAATAAATAAATCTAACTCTGCTAAAACTATAATATATGTCTCCGAATCAAATGCTAAAACTAAATGAGGAACGGAAATGGAGAAGCTGTGGACGCTGGACAGCTACCTCGAAATCCCGTGAACTGCTGCTAACGAACAAGACAACTACTGCTCCAAACCGGTACCTGAATCTGTGCACAGAGGCACATGGAGTCTTTATGAGTACGCCAACTCTGTAGTAATGAAATCACAGTCTGAGGAATATAAAGCACAAAGTACAGATACACCAATTCACAAAACCAGTAAAACACCAAGTCACCAGGTAGTATTCATCAAATATATGAGTTCAAAAATTAGTTTCCAGAAATCCTTTGAAACAAGTGTAACATCAGTATATCTGAGTAAAATGCTTAGTAAAAACCAGTTCGAAAGCGAAGTAAATCATAGTTTGAAACCTCAGTAAAAATCTTCATAAAACTGACCCTCGGGCCAAAATCATTGCTCGTAACAATGTCTTTCAGTATTAGCCCATCAGGCAACCTCACAATCACTCTGCCCATCAGGCAACCTCACGATCGCTCTGCCCATCAGGCAACCTCACAATCACTCTGCCCATCAGGCAACCTCACCATCACTCTGCCCATCAGGCAACCTCACAATCACTCATCATAATCCCTGGGGGCATCACTCAATCGGTACCGCGCTCACTGGGGGTATGTTACAGACTCCGGAAAGGCTCCTACAGCCCAAGCTCTATAATAAGCCACATCATGGCATAAATCACACACAATATATGCCCGCAGCCTCACTCATATCATATCATCCTCACAATATAGGCCAGCAGCCTCACTCAGTCAGACACTCTCAAGTTTCCCTTCAGGCCATAATATACCAGGTTCTTGACCCAAAAATAGTGTTTCATTTTCAAGAAGTAGTATCAAAATACTCTGAGTGTCAAAACAATTTCACAGAAAAGACTGAGTGAAAAATCATAACATATCAATGAGGAAAATATAGTAAACACATCCCCCAAGGGGTAAACAGATCGGCACTAGGCCCCAAACATGGATTACAACCCAATTCATATCTTAATAAAATAATACTAATTTAAGCATGGGATTAGAAATCGGTTTCGCAACTTAGTTGCCTAAATAGGAAAGATGTTTCCAAAGTTTCCACCTTTTCATTTCAAAACTCGTGAAATGGTGCATAGTCCAGGGTTTCATACTCTCATGACAGGATTTAAAGACATTACTTACCTCAAAACTAGCCCAGAACTATTCCACAACACGCTTTCCTCTCGAATCAACCTCCGAAGGCTCCAAATCTACCAAGTTCAGATATTTATCATCAATATATTCTTAAGGAACGAATTCATATAGAAAGATATCAAATTTAGCTAAAAAATCCGAAATTGGTCAAAACCCGACCCCTGGGCCCGCGTCCCGAAAGTCAGAAATTGTTATACAAAAGTGTTCTTCGTCCTCTCACGAGTCCGTACATATAAAGAACACCATAATCGGAGTTCGTTTGACCCATCAAATCGACCCCTAAAGGTCTCATAATCTCAAGCCCTAAAACCCCATTTTTCTATTGATTTTCCATGAATTTACATTGGTTTTATGTTCTATAATCATCCATAATCGAGTTTTAATGAGCAAAACACTTACCTCTATGAAGAACAAGGATTTCCCTCTTCAAAATCGTCTCCAAAAGCTCTTTGTCCGTACAAAAATGGTGTAAAAAAGGTTTAGGTCGCAGAAGGGTTTATTTAAATATGCCTAGGTAAATCCTTCATCGCGAACACGGTACCTCACCGCGAACGCATATAACAAAAACTCCAGCTCCCCCATTTACTCTTCGCGAATGCGGTACACCACCGCGAACGCATAGAACAAAAATTCCAGGTTCCCTATTTACTCTTCTCTAACAGCCTCTAGTAGAATAGTCATATTGTTTTGCACAAAACTCCAAATGACAAATGGTTTACATTTATAGAAACAAGACACAAAGGGCTACAACTTGCATTTTTTACATCATCTCAAAATTCCTTATAGATTGTGAGATATGAGCCTCCGAAGTCAGACCTGCGCAGCAGATATTTTTCTTCTTCGCGAACGTGAAGAGCAAAGTCACTGATGCCAAATTCTTCTTCGCGAACGCGAAGGAGTCCCCGCGAACGCGAAGAAAAACACCAGACACCAGCAACATCCATCTCAAAACAGCCCGAAATAATCTGAAACCACCCCGAAACACACCCGAGGCCCCCGGTACACCGTCCAGTCACACGACTCAGTACCATAACACCCCACGGACTTGCTCGAGGTCTCAAATCACATCAAACAACGCCGAAACCACGAATCGTACTCCAATCCAAACCTTATGAACTTTGAAATTTTAAACTTCTACATTCGATGCCGAAACCTATCAAATCACGTCTGATTGACCCCAAAATTTTCACACAAGTCATATTCGACATTACGGACCTTCTCCAACTTCCGGAATCGCATTCCGACCCCGATATCAAAATTTCCACTTCCGGTCGGATTCTTCAAAACCTTCAAATTTCTATCTTTAGCCAAATGACTTCAAAATAACCTACGGACATCCGAATTCACTTCTGATCGCGCTCCCAACTCCAGAATCACCATACAGAGCTATTCCCAGACTCGGAATCCCAAATTGACATCTATAACACTGAAATTCCTTCAAGCCAAACTTAGGAAATTCCTTCAAAAATGCTGACTTCCACAATATACACTGAAATGCTCCCGGGTTATCCAAAACCCGATCCGGACATACGCCCAAGTCCGAAATCATCATTCGAACCTGCTGGAATCTTTCGATCCTGATTCCGAGGTCGTTTACTCCAAATTCCAGTCTTAGTCAATTTCTTCAACTTAAGGCTTCCGAAATGAGAAATTTCTTTCCAATTTGACTCCGAACTTTCTGAATCTCAACTCTGACCGTACACACAAGCCATAATACCTGAAATGAAGTTGTTCATGACTTCCAACCGCTGAACGACGCGCTAGAGCTCAAAACGACCGGTCGGGTCGTTACATAGTCCTTGTGTTTATCATTTAATTTGTGTTTTGAGTTGAGGAAATTGTGGGGTTATAAAAGAAATTTCTAAATTGAAAAATCATGATTTGAGGGACCAAATGATATCGGAATGTGATAAAGTTTATATGGTTGAACTCGTATCGGAATGAGTGATCGGATTTTGTAAAATTTATCGGGTTCCGAGGTGCGGTCCCGGGGGTCAACTTTTGGGTCGATTTTTATAATTTTGTAAAGATTGAAACTTTATGATTCGGAATAGATCCTTATACGTTTTATGTGTATTTTGAAGATGTTTTAGTTGATTTTGAGCCGTCTGGAGCTCTTTTCACCCGAGAAGTTCACTTTTGATTACCGGGTTATCGTCTTTGAAGTAAGTATCTTGCCTAACCTTGTGGGGGGGGGGGGGGGGACTCCCNNNNGGGGGGGGGGGGGGGGAACTACCCCTTAGAATTGGGTCTTCTTTGTTGATTGTAGCCAGTGTATGCGAGGTGACGAGTGCGTACATGGACTTATTTGCAAATAGGTTGGCCTTTTAGGGTAGGTTCTTATATTACCTGTGCATGGATTGTAATTATTACATTTGAGTCCTTGATTGCAAATTTCATCATTTCCTGCTTAAATTAGAATTACTTGCTTTTAGATTTCTTCGTTGTCTATTTGATCTTAATTGACTTAACTGGATATTTTACCTCTCCTATCACCATGCTATATTTTCTTCATAAACTACCTAACTACTAACTAACATTAGTATTATCTAGCCCTAAAATTGTTGAGCAGTAGTTGGAACGTCCATTCGTTGGTTTCAAGCATGCCCGTGAGTCTTACACTGTGAATTATAGGATTTCCCCTTAATTGCTACTTAGGTTTAGTTGATAATCCTCCGTGTTGATGGTATTTCCTTGGTGTTGCCTTTTTACTGAGCATTGTTCAAACTGAGTTTATTCCGTGAAGCTAATTGTTTAAGTGAGATTGGTTATAGATGTTTCCCTTGTCGGGACAGTGTGGTTTCTGTTATTATTCATGTTGTTAATGATATTGTTTCCATTGTTGACTCCCTTGGCGGGACAATGTGGTTTCTGTTATTATTCATGTTGTTGATGAAATTGTTTCCATTGTTGACTCCCTTGCCAGGACAGTGTGGTTTCTGTTGTTGTTTATGATGTTGGTTTCCCTATTTGAATGCTATCATTTCAGGAAGAGTGTAAAGCACGAAGGGTAATGCCGTGCCATTTCATATGCATTATCATGTGAGGAAAGAGTGTAAAGCACGAAGGGTGATGTCGTGCCATTGTTTATATTCATTATCATGTGAGGAAAGAGTGTAAAGCACGAAGGGTAATGCCGTGCCATTTCATATGCATTATCATGTGAGGAAAGAGTGTAAAGCACGAAGGGTGATGTCGTGCCATTGTTTATATTCATTATCATGTGAGGAAAGAGTGTAAAGCACGAAGGGTAATGCCGTGCCATTTCATATGCATTATCATGTGAGGAAAGAGTGTAAAGCACGAAGGGTGATGTCGTGCCATTGTTTATATTCATTATCATGTGAGGAAAGAGTGTAAAGCACGAAGGGTAATGCCGTGCCATTTCATATGCATTATCATGTGAGGAAAGAGTGTAAAGCACGAAGGGTGATGTCGTGCCATTGTTTATATTCATTATCATGTGAGGAAAGAGTGTAAAGCGCGAAAGGTGATGCCCTGCCATATTATTGATAGTAAAAGCACGAAGGGTGATGCCGTGCCATATTATTGAGATTTGAGAGTAAAAGCACGAAGGGTGATGCCGTGCCGATTCTATTATTATTTGGTGAGGATGAGAGTAAAAGCACGAAGGGTGATGCCGTGCTGTTTCATTTGATTTATGGTGAGAATGAGAGTAAAAACATGAAGGGTGATGCCGTGCACTTGTATTTGCATTATTATTTATATTGTTCCTGTTTGATATTTACTGCACTTGTTTAAGTGTTATTATTCCGTTGTTTCAATTTGGATATTCATAATGTTCCCTTACTGCATTATTGACAAGACTTGATATTTCCCCTGTACCGTATGACAATTTCTGAGTTACGGACTGAGTTCCGGTAGATTTATCTTGAGGAGATTATGATCAAAAGATCTTATTGAAAAAGTAATGGCTTCGAAGGAGATTATGTTTGAAGGACTTTTATTTCGAAGGTATATTTGAAAAGCATTTGACTTGCAGAGAATGATATTTGGAAGTCATTTATTGGGAAGGTATATTCGGAAATTACGTATTTTGAAAGAAACTATGTTCGAAGTATATCTCTTTATTAAAAATACATATATATACGTTTAGAGAAAGTATGTTTCAAAAGAGATCTTTCTATACTAAAATGATTATATCTTCAAAGTTTTCAATATGAACTGTTGTTTAAAAGTTTCCACCAGTTTATTGATTTTAGTGGCTAAGGCCCGGTGTGAACAAACTGACGCAAAGTCGAGTTACTAGTATTTTCTGTGTGTTGTGGTTTTCTTCCATTTTGGCTTGTTTTGCTGTTCATTCTTCTGCGTATTATTATGTTGTTCCGTTGATTGATTTTCTAAAATTCCTTCCGTATTATATTGTCATTGTTGTTAATTACATCGTGAAGTCTATAGATAGATGTTATTTTCAGTCATTTCTATATTCATGGTTGCTTAATTTATTAGACCAGTAGTGTCTTGACTAGTCCTCGTCACTACTCCACCGAGGTTAGTCTTGATACTTACTGGGCACCGCTGTGGTGTGCTCATACTACACTTCTGCACATTTTTGTATGCAGATCCAGGTAATTATTGTTAGTAGCTGCGTGGATCATTGACGGGGAGACTCAAGGTAACCTGATGCTGCGTTTGCAGGCTTCGGAGTCACCTTTTTTCTTTCTTGTATTTATTATTTATACCCTATTGTATTCATTTCGAATAGTGGTAATTAAAGATTTTAGAATAAATTCGTAGAGCTTATGACTTGTATTACCGGTTTTGGAAATATTGTAATTCTGTCAAGATTTCCATATTGATACTGCTAGATTCCTTGTATTATTGTTGTTGTTTCTATAAATGTTAGGCTTACCTAGTCCCTAATACTAGGTGCCATCACGATACCCAACGGAGGGAAATTTGGGTATGTGATGACCCAAGAGGTCATCCCTTGTATTTTTAGCTAAATCTGTGTTTCGAGGTCACGAAAGCCTCCTCCTATATCACCTCGATTTGCGTGCGCATCCCGAGCGTGTAGCCGGGAAGCCATTATGTGAAAAACTGATAAAAACAATAATTTTTGTGTTGAAAATTGAATAAAGTTGACGTTGGTCAACATTTTTGGTAAACGGACCCGAACCTGTGATTTGACGGTCCCGGAGGGTCCGTAGGAAAATATGGGACTTGACCGTATGATCGAAATCGAATTCCGAGGTCCCAAGTCCAAGAAATGAATTTTTAAAAGAAATTGTTTATAAAAGATTTTTGAAAATGAATTTATATGTGAAACCCGAGGTATCGGGCCTGTATTATGGTTCCGGAGCCCGATACAGGTCCAATATAATATATTTGTTATGTATGTGAAGTTTGATAAGAAACGGACTTCGTTTGACGTGATTCGGATCAAAAATGAAAAATTTGAAGTTTAAAGAAGTTTTAAGAAATTTCATTGATTTTGGGGTTTAATTCGATGTTGATGATGTTATTTTGGTGATTTGATTATATGAATTAGTATGTAGGAAGTTTTTGAGGTTGTGTGCACATTTGGTTTAAAGTTCCGAGGGCTCGGGTGAGTTTCGTAGGTCCCAGGATGTTTTTAGGCTTAAAACAGGGTTGTTGCAGGTTCAGAGAAGTGCAGATCTCTGAACCCACCAATGCGGTCCGCAGTCGTCTTTGTGCGGTCCGCGGAAGGACCTTCGCGGCCGGGGTCGTCTATGCGCGGTTCGCAGAAGGGCCTTCGCGACCGCGGTCGTTTTGTGCGGTCCGCGGTGGGGGCCTGAGGGGGGTATATTTAAACGGGATTTTCAGTTATTTTTCATTTTTCAAAACCCTAAAAACCTAAGAGGCGATTTTCCAAACACACTTTCTTCTCCAAAACATTAGTAAGTGATTTCTAACTCATTTCCTTTACTCCTTAACTTCTTTTTACAAGATTTCATCCTAGAATCTAGGGTTTTCATGGTGGAATTGGGAATTTTGTGTAAAACCTAAGAATATTAAAATTTGGGGATTTAGACCTCAAATTGAGGTGGGATTCCAAAACCATTTATATCTCCGGTATCGGGAGTGAATGGGTAATCGGGTTTTGGTCCGAATTTTGGGTTTGGGCCGAGCCCAGGGTCGATTTTTGACTTTTTGGGGAAAACTTTAGAAAACTCATTTCCATGCATTAGAATTGATTCATTTAGCATTTATTGATATAATTACGTAACTTGTGGCTAGATACGAGGTAGTTGGTGGTGGAATCAAGAGGTAAAGCGGTAGTTGAGGCTTGAATTGTGTTTGTGGCATCGAGGTAAGTGTTTGGCCTAACCTTAGCTTGAGGGAATATGTGTTGAGTCTTATTTGCTACGTGTTTATTCCATGTCCAATGTATAGGTAAGGTGATGAGTACCTATATGTTCTGGTCAAGCATGCTCGTGAGTCGAATATTAGTAATTATGTGATTTTTCATTGAGGTTTATTGTGTTATGGAATTAATATCAATTTGGTTGTTATTTATTTGATGGAAATTCTTGGTTGTGAACGTTGTTGAGTACTTGTTCGGTTGAGGAATATTTTATTAACTTATACACTTGTGGAAGATTGGTTATAGTTGTGTCCCCTGCCGGGACGGTATTATTTCTTTGATTATTCTTTTGCATTTATGGTTTCTTATTGTTGATTTTCTTGCCAAACTGTTGTTTTATGTTATCTATGCACGAGGGGATATTCTGTGCCATGTTTATGTTATTTATGCACGAGGGGACATCCCGTGCCATGTTTTTGTTATTTATGCACGAGGGGACATTCCGTGCCATGTTTATGTTATTTATGCACGAGAGGACATTTCGTGCCATGTTTATGTTATTTATGCACGAGGGGACATCCCGTGCCATGTTTTTGTTATTTATGCACGAGGGGACATTCCGTGCCATGTTTATGTTATTTATGCACGAGAGGACATTTCGTGCCATGTTTATGTTATTTATGCACGAGGGGACATTCTGTGACGTGTTGTGATATTTATGCACGAGGGGACATGTCGTGTCGTGTTATTGTTATTTATGCACGAGGGGACATTCCGTGATGTGATTATGTTATTTATGCACGAGGGGATATTTTGTGCCGTATTTTATGATATTTTAGCACGAGAGGACATGTCGTGCCGTGTTATTGTTATTTATGCACGAGGGGACATTATGTGCCGTGATTATGTTATTTATGCGCGAGCGGACATTCCGTGCCGTTTTTTATGATATTTTAGCACGAGGGGACATGTCGTGCCGTTTTCATTTACCTGTTTATTTGATGTTGTTAATTCTTGTCATTATTTTTATATTTAGACTGTCGCCTTGTTCCTTATTTTTGTTTATTGTTACCCCCTTACCTCAACATGTTCTCCCCGTTTCTGTACTTAATTGCATACTTCCTATTGTTATTTCTTGTTTTATATTGATTAAACTGCACATGTAACATCATTTGTCGTGTCCTAGCCTCGTCACTACTTCGTCGAGGTTAGGCTCGACACTTACTCAGTACCTTGGGTCGGTTGTACTGATACTACACTCTGTGTTCTTTTGCACAGATCTCAGTACCGGACCCTTTGGACACTAGTGCGAGGAGGCTTCTTCAGTCCACCCGGAGACACTGAGGTAGACCTGCAGGCGTCCACAGGCCTTGGCGTCCCCTTCCACTCCCTCTATTTTCTGTTTTAGTATTCCAAAACAGATGTACTTACTCTTTCGGACCCTTGTATGTATTAATCGTAGATAGTCCGTGACATTGTGACTCCAAAGATCTGGGTTGGTTATGTAAGAATTCGTAACAAATTGTGGATTTAATGATGTATTTCTTTTGATCTGTTCTTATTTTTAAGCTTTTGAATATGGAAAGTCGTACTTCACTTGTTCTTATTTAATAATAAAGGTTTGTAATAAATTTGATTAATCACGTTGACTTGTCTAGCGAATTCAACGTTAGTCGCCATCACGGTCCCGACGGTGGGAATTTCGGGTCGTGACACAATCCTTCCGATTTTCAAAAATACATATACATATAATGCCTTCGTGCCGCATTTCATCTCTTGATAATTTATTTGACTTATCTTTAGAGTCAAATTTATTATATCAAATTGTATTTCAAAATTAGTATTTAAATATTTAAAAAATATGCAAAAGAATAATATTAATAGCAGTGCTTTTCATATCAATATAATAAAAATATATATATTTTATTGTACTGATCGAGTCATTATAATATGAATCTCGAAAAATGAAACATAACATATAATTTATGATGGACAGAGTGAGAGTAGTAATAAAATTACATAACCATTAAGATAAAACACGATTATAACTGAATCATACATCCCCACTGTTTGATCAAAAAATATATCTCTTGGCTCAAGTAATTAAATTTATATATTAAGGGGTTAAATCTAGTTAACAATAAGATTTTTAGATGTGAGTTTCGAAAGTGTAACTAATGTTGAACAGACCATATAGAAATACAATGATAGTGTGTAACAATCATTCCAAGCAACGTAAATAATGATAAAGCATTAAATAGCAACAAACAATAACAAATGACATTCAAGTAAATAAAAGGAGTGATTCACTCAATAAAGGAGGAAGTAAATGTTACTTCTCCTGACAACGATGAATGACAGACAATGAATATTCAAATTATCCTTGGATCTGGTGGAAAATATATATATGGAATAATATAGGCAATCTTGGTGAGAAATGTGTTGTTTGTATTACAGTGAGAGAGAGAATCTTTTGTCAAAGTATGTTCTTAAAACTGAATATAACATGCCCTACGCCATTGCCTCTTTTTGAGAATTGTATATAATAAACTCTAATAGTACAAGTCCAGAGAATATCCACTAGAATACTTTCTTTATATCCTATTTCAAAAACTAGTCGTTACAACTCTTCCAACGGTGCTCGACCTCGACTATTGTTGACATCTCGACTACGAATCTGGTTGCTTCCTAGTCGACTTTGGCTGACTCTTTCCTTAATGCTATCTTATCCTAAATATTCTAAGGCAAATTTTGACATATACACCTACGTGGCTTCTTATTCTCAAACCTTGAAAAATAATTGAATAAACTTCCTTGTACCCACCTTATTAGCTTTGCCTAATTTGTTTTTTTGGTTTCTCATCCGGTGTTCGGTATTCATATTTGGATTTGAACTAAATTCGGATTCGCGCTGAAAAGTCCCACATTGAAGGGTAAATCGTTCCCTAATAAAGGCGATTCCACACCCAGGAACTCGAACCCGAGACTTCTGGTTAAGGATGAAGAAGTACTTACCACTCCACCACAATCCTGGTCGATAGCTTTGGCTAATTTTGTTACTACACACGTTATTATTGAGAAAATTAAATGGAAACTAACAAACACCTGATTTTCACTTGTCAAGAGATTAACTCACACACGTAATATTCAAATTTGATGTGCTTTTGGCACCGAAAGTCAATTTAATTTGCAGAAACGGTAAGTGGAAAAACCTTTTTGAGTGACAACACATGAAAGATTACAATGGTAGTTGATTAGGGATAAACCTAACTGCTATTGATTAATTTCTCAACCGTTTTACGTATTAAATAAAGGAGTTTGATTAATGCTTATACTGACTAACTTCTAATTAAGTGACAAGTAAGTGCGCATGTGTACTTATGTCCAATATAGAAAATTTTAATCAACTTTTCAGACGTGAAGGATAAGTTGCTTATGATTAAGACTCTAATGACGAGGATTTTCACTAGCTAGCTCTTCAATTTTGCATAAGCGTTAATATTAATTAGGTGGGGAATACGAAAGTTTGAAATTCTTATTTAGTATAGTAATAGACAATAACCGACGATAATGATTCAATTGAATTGAGTCATAAAATTATTTTCTGATATTTGATTAACTAAAATTATATTCCGTCAAAAGGGAGTTGACTTTCTTCTTCCATGAACGGGCGTCATTCTTCTTAATACTCAAAAAATTCATCAAAATATATACTTGAATTTGATAATATTTTTATTAATCTTTAACAGTACTATACTTTTTAAAGAAAATAACACATCATAAAAATATTTTTAATGAAAAAGTAACTTTCATCTAGCAAACACGCATTGAAAAAGTTTGCTTGGAAACCTTTTACAAGTATTAATGGGATGTCTTTGTTTTGAAATGACCCTGTTTACCTTAAAAACGGATTATAATTGAATTTATATGTTGTTTTAAGTACACGTAATTTCACTTCGTACAAATTGAGAAAATAAGTAAATTAATATTAAAATTGAATGTAAAGAAAAATAAAGCAAACCAAATAAGACGTGCAACTTTGGCCCTCGAGACAGACCGTCCTCGAACCAAGTGAATGAGCAAAGTGAGATTGAATTAAATAACAGAGTATTGAGAGCTTAAAGAATCGTATATTGCTTTTAGTCGCGTGAATCTGATCCCTTTACAAATGATTAGGCCCCCTTTATATAGTAGATGAGTCCTACTTATGGTATAATTCTAAATACAGTAACAAATCCCATGATTGGCTAATTAACCGGCCTCATCTTGATACACTCGAGATTTCCCCCGTGATCCTTGCTCGGTCACAGATGTTTCAGCTTACCGTTACTTGACTAGGTAAACCTCCTCCGATCTCGCTTGATCTCCGTTCTGCTTGGTCTCGATCTTTGGTTGATCTCGTTCTTAACCAGTCTCTGAATTAAGGGCTCAGCAATCTAACTTCGTACTGAGGCTCGATATAACGCGAGGCTTGTGATGACCCAAAAGGGTCACCTTGTGTAAATTCAACTAAAACTGTGTTCCGAGGCCCTGAAAGCCTCCGTTAATCTCACTTCGTTGTGGGTGCGCAGCCCGACGCATAGCCGGGAAGCTGTTATGTGGAAAATTGATAAAAGGATATTTTTATAATAATTATTTGATTAAAGTTGACTTTGGTCAACATTTTGGGTAAACGGGCCCGGACCCGTAATTTGATGGACCTGGAGGGTGCGTAAGAAAATATGGGGCTTGGGCGTATGCCCGAAATCGAATTCCGAGGTCTCAAGTCCGAGAAATGAATTTTTAAAGAAAATTATTTTCTGAAAAATATGAAGGTTTTTGAAAATGAGATTTGATGTGAAACCTGTGTTACCGGACCCGCATTATAGTTTCGGAGCCCGGAACATGTTTAATATGTTTATTACGTGCTACCTGTTAAATTTGGTGATAAACGGACTCAGTTTGAGGTGATTCGGACTAAAAATGGAAAAATTTGAAAGTTATGAAGTTTCAAGAAATTCTAGAGATTTTGAGGTTTAATTCGATGTTTATGATGTTATTTTAGTTTTTTGAGTACTCAAACAAGTCCGTAGGATATTTTTGAGGTTGTGTGCATATTTGGTATTGAGCCCCGAGGGATCGGGTGAGTTTCGGGTAGGCGTCGGAGTGCAAAATACCTTAGAATTTCTGGTTTTGTTGCTGTCATATGATGTCCAGTGGTTTCCTCTCCGCGATCGCGGTGCAACTCACGCGATCGCGATGTGCAAGGGGCTGGGGTGAGAAATTAACCCTACGCTATCACAGGGCCTCAGTCGTGATCGCGGAGCCTCAGGTCAGTGCTCTATGCGATCGCGTAGGGCCACACATGAACGCATAGTGTAAGCATGGGCTGGGGGCAGGGTAGTTCTTAACTCTGCGCGAACGCGGTCGCTTGGTCGCGATCGCGAGGGTCAGTTTCCAACACTCTCTGCGATCACACTCTTCTCTTCGCGATCGCGTAAGTCTAATGTCCAGTACTCTCCACGATCGCAGGGCACCTGTCGCGATCGCGAAGGCCAATTTCGCCCAGTCATTTAAAAGTCCAAAAACAGAATACCCATTACGGGATTTTGATATTTTTCACGATCTTCTTCTTCTCTACTCTCCTTGGGCCATTTTTGAAGAGCTTTTCCACCATAGCTTCATAGGTAAGTGATCTTAACTCCATTTTCTTCCATTTTCATCATCAATTAATAGATTCTAGGCCTAAAATCATGGAATTAAAGGGTAGAAATTGGGGTTTGGGGTAGATTTAGGGCTTTTGAATTTTTGGGAATTCAACCTCGTTTTGGGGTCGGATTTCAAAACAAATTGTATATTCGGTGTCACGGCCCAGATTTCTGAGTCGTGATGGCGCCTGTCATGGAACCAGGCCAGCCGCCTAACTATAACGGTTCTAGGTTCGGTTATTGGAGAAAATGCTCATTTTTAATACATCCAAAACAATAATAGTGGAAAATTCATAATTTAGAAACAATTTAAGGAAGGAAAACAAAATTCAAATACTATAGCCTCGGATCCGGTATCACGCAGTCATGAGCTACCAATACATAAATAAAACTCAAAAGAAATGACCAACATAGTCTGAAAATAAATACGACAGGCAGAAAAGAAAGAGATGACGAGATCACTGTCGCCAGCTGCTATCTCGTCAACTCCGATGAAACTGCTGCGACTCACTGACCAGAGATGGATCTCAATGCACCTGGATCTGCACACAAGGTGCAGGGTATAACGTGAGTACACCAACTCAATAGGTAAAGAAAATAACCTATGGGCTGAGAGGTAGTGACGGAGTAAACCTCCGATAATTTGAACAACAACATATAGTTTGAACATGACAGTAATATAGTAGAAAATAAGCGAATTGCACCGAGTTATGTCTGTAAACTTGCATATGTTCGTGTAAAATCAGGAATGCTATGTATACAGTATCTACTCTCATAAGGAAGTCCACTCAGTACTCGAATTAGCCATCATACCCAGGGAAACTCCATCCCAGAATATGGATAAACATAGTGACATAGTCACTCGGTACTGAGGAAAAAGATAGGCCAATCCATCCCCAAGGAGAAGATCCATCTCCGGAACAAGACACCATGGAGAAGATCCACCTCCGGAACATATCACTCGAACAAGATCCATGTCCACGGAAGATCCATCCCTCAATACATGTGCGCTCACTGGGGGTGTAAAGACTCCGGAGGGGCTCCTATAAGCCCAAACGCTATATCAAACCAACGAAGGTATGATTCAAGGATCGCTGCGGTGTGCAGTCCGATCTCATAACTGTCTCATAAATCCGTCTCTAGGCCTCACTAAGTCAATACTTTCTAGTCTCACTCACAATGCTCTCAAATATGTATAATTCAGACCAAACAATGATAATGCAATATAACTAACAAATGCTGAGACTGAGGCATTAAGATGTATGCTGCAACAAGACTGAGTGCATGATAGTAAATAACTACAAATAGAGACAGTAACAATTGACCGTTTCAGTCTAAACACATTGGCATGAAGCCTTAGAAATTACACTTATCATGATTTCTAATATGTTCAAGGAAGTCTCTACCTTCACAGTACCAATATCAGTATGAAACAACCCTCAGACAGTGCCATGGGGTGCGCCAAGCCACAAACATTCGGTGAACGCCCGCATGTCCGTCACTTGGCAAGTGCGTCACTTTAATTAACATCAATTATCAGATAATTTGGGGTTTCGAACCCTAAGTTCCAAGGTTGAAGACGTTACTTACCTCAAAAGTGGCCAAAACACTACTCCGCAGTGCCCTTGCCTCGAAATTCGACCTCTGAGCGCTCCAAATCTACCAACAATCAAGTGTACATCATTATTATATGCTAAGAGGTGAATCCTAATCAAAATCTATCAAAAATATTAAAAAATCCCGAAATTGATCAAACCCGGCCCCCGGGCCCACGTCTCGTAATTCGATAAAATTTACCGCACAAGAATCCTCATCCTCCCACGAGTATATACATACCAAGAACACCGAAATCGGAGTTCAAATGACCCCTCAAATCCTCATTCTAAAGCCTCTTAATCCCAAGCCCTAACTACCCCTTTTCCACTGATTTTCCCCAACTTTTCCACCATTAATCCGACCTTTAATCATGTATTAACGAGTTTAGAGTCTAAAAACCTTACCTTCACGTAGAACTATCAAATTCCCTCTTCAAAAACCCTTCAAAAGCTTCAAACCCGGATAAAATATTGAGAAAAATGGTTACAATTCGCGAAGGATGGTTTTTATACTTATTGCACAGTGATTTCACACCTGCGACCCATTTCTCGCACCTGCGGCTTCGCAGGTGCGATGATCCTTCCGCACTTGCGGTCTCATATGGGACCACCCAAATCCGCACTTGCGATCCTTCTTCCGCACCTGCGACCTTGCAGGTGCGACAATTTCCTCGGACCTGCGGAACTCCTCAACCCAGCCCATTCTCACACCTGCGGAGCCAAGTCTGCTCCTGCGGGACCGCACCTGCGGCTCCCATTCCACAGGTGCGAAAACATAAGAACAGCAGCTAAAGCTGCAATTAGCCAAGTCCAAATTCCCTGTTCGCCACCCGAAATCAAGCCCGAGCCCCTCGGGACCCCAACCAACATACCAATGCATCATATATGATCATTAAAACTTAGTCGACCCTTTGAAACATCAAAAACAACATCAAAACTCCAAAAACTCATCGAATTCAAGCCTATGAACACTGAAACTTCTAAATTTCACCAACGATGTCGAAACTACCCAAAACAACTCTGATTGACCTGAAAATTTGCAAACACATCCAAAATGACATTACAAACCTTCTCCAACTGTCGGAATTCCATTCCGACCCTGATAGCCTATTTTCCACTGCCGACCGGAAATCACCAAAACTAACTTTCGCCAATTCAAGCCTAATTCTACACCGGACATCACAAAAATATTTCGAACACACTCCTAAGTCCCAAATCACCTAAAGAAGCTATTCGAACCATAAAATCAGCATTCCGAGGTCGTTTACTAATAAGTCAACTCTTAGTTGACTTTTTCCATTTCAAGATTATTTTTAAAGGCTGAATGCCTAAACTCTCACTACAACCATTCTGATTTCAAGACTACCAACTCTAACACATCAATAACAGTATAACCAATCTATAACAAGTCCATAACAACAATTATAATGTGGGTTCTACGTGACGACGGACCGGGTCGTTACATTCTCCCTCCAAACATTCGCCCTCGATTGGGTCTAAAAACATACCTGGAATCTAAAATAAGTGAGGATATCTGTTCCGCATCTCCCGCTCGGTCTCCAAAGTAGCCTCCTTCACTGGCTGACCTCTTCACTGCACCTTCACTGAAGCTATCTCCTTGGACCTCAACTGTCTGACCTCGCGAGCCAAAATAGCCACTGGCTCCACCTCATAAGACATATCATCCTCGAGCTGAACTGTACTGAAGTCCAAAACATGAGACGGGTCACCAACATACTTCCGAAGCATTGACACATGGAATACCGGATGAACGCTAGACAAGCTGGGTGGCAAGGCAAGTCTATAAGCCACCTCTCCAACCTTTTGAAGTACCTTAAAAGGACCAATGAACCGGGGACTAAGCTTTCCCCTCTTCCCAAACCTCAAAACACCCTTCATGGTTGACACCTTCAGCAGAACCTTATCACCCTCCATGAAAGACACATCCCGAACCTTTCGGTCCGCATAGCTCTTCTGCCTAGACTGAGTCGTGCGAAGTCGCTCCTGGATCAACTTCACTCTCTCCAATGCATCCTGAACCAAATCTGTGCCTAACAACCTAGCCTCACCGGGCTCAAACCAACCAACTGGAGATCTACACCTCCTACCATATAGAGCCTCATATGGCGCCATCTGAATACTAGACTGGTAGTTGTTATTATATGCAAACTCTACTAGAGGCAGAAACTGCTCCCACGAGCCACCAAAATCAATCACACAGGCACGCAACATGTCCTCCAAGATCTGAATAGTCCGCTCTGACTGCCCGTCAGTCTGAGGGTGAAATGTTGTGCTCAACTCTACCTGCGTACCCATACCTCTCTGCATAGCCTTCCAAAATTGTGATGTGAACTGAGTACCCTGTCCGAAATGATAGAAACTAGGACCCCATGCAATCAAACAATCTCCCTAATGTAAATACCAGCTAGCCTCTCCGAAGTATAAGTAGTACTGACAGGATTGAAATGCGCCGACTTGGTCAGTCGATCCACAATTACCCAAATAGCATCAAATCCCTTCGGAGTCCATGGAAGCCCAACTACGAAGTCCATGGTGACTCGTTCCCACTTCCACTCCGGAATAACCATCTCCTGAAGCAATCCACCTGGTCTCTGGTGCTCATACTTGACCTGCTGGCAGTTGAGACACCGTGCTACATATTCAACAATATCCCTCTTCATCCGCCTCCACCAATATTGCTGCCTCAAATCCTGATACATCTTCGCGGCACCCGGATGAATGGAGTACCGCGATCTATGGGCCTCTGCTAATATCATCTCTCTAAGGCCATCTACATCGGGTACACAAATACTGCCATGCATCCTTATAACCCCGTCATCACCAATAGTCACATCCCTAGCATCAACTCGACGAACCCTGTCATGAAAAACCAACAAGTTTCGGTCATCGTACTTGCGTGCTCTAATATGATCATAGTGAGAAGATCGGGAAGCCATGCTAGCTACCAACCGTGGAGGCTCCGAAAAATCCAATCTCACAAGCTGCCCTGCTAGGTCCTGAACATCACGTGCCAAAGGTCGCTCTGTTGCTGAAAGATACGCCAAACTCCCTGGTCGGCGACTCAGGGCATCGGCCACCACATTGGCCTTACCCAGATGATATAGAATGGTGAGGTCATAATCCTTAAGAAGCTCCAACCATATTCTCTGACATAGATTCAAATCCTTCAGCTTCAGCAGATACTGCAAGCTACGATGGTCCGTAAAGATCTCACACTGTACCCCATACAAATAATGACGCCAAATCTTCAAAGCATGAACAATGGAAGCTAGCTCAAGATCATGCACTGGTAGTTCTTCTCGTGCACTTTCAACTGTCTGGACACGTAGGCAATCACCCTACCGTCCTGCATCAAAATTGCTCCCAATCCAACTCTGGAAGCATCATAATAGACTGTGTAAGAACCCAAACCAGTAGGCAATACCACTACCGGAGTTGTAGTCAATGTTGACTTGAACTTCTGAAAGATCTCCTCACACTCGTCGGACCATCTGAATGGAGCACCCTTATGGGTCAATCTGTTCAGCGGTGAAGCAATAGAAAAAAATCCCTCCCCAAAGCGACGGTAATAACCCGCCAACCCAAGGAAACTCCTAATTTCTGTAGCTGAGGACGGTCTGGGCCAACTCTTCACTGCCTCAATCTTCTTCGGATCCACCTGTATACCCTCACTGGACACCACGTGCCCCAAGAAAGATACTGACCAAGCCAAAACTCACACTTGGAGAACCTTGCATACAGTTTCTCCTCTTTCAACCTCTGCAACAC
Source organism: Nicotiana undulata (assembly GCA_005239495.1). Taxonomy (NCBI): domain Eukaryota; kingdom Viridiplantae; phylum Streptophyta; class Magnoliopsida; order Solanales; family Solanaceae; genus Nicotiana; species Nicotiana undulata. Next base: position 42,969 of record ML295544.1, on the reverse strand, counting down.
AACCCTCAAGTGATAAGCGTGCTCCTCCTGGCTACGAGAATACACCAGGATGTCATCAATGAACACAATGACGAGTGAATCAAGGTAAGGCTGAAACACGTTGTTCATCAAATGCATGAATGCGGCTGGGGCATTGGTCAACCCAAATGACATAACCAAAAACTCGTAATGACCATGTCTGGTTCTGAAAGCAGTCTTCGGAATATCAGAATCCTGAATCTTCAGCTGATGGTACCCAGACCTCAAGTCAATCTTGGAGAACACCCTAGCTCCCTGAAGCTGATCAAACAATTCATCAATACGAGGCAAAGGATGTCGGTTCTTCACCGTAACCTTGTTCAACTTCCTATAGTTGATACACATGCGCATTGATCCATCCTTCTTTTTCACGAACAACACTGGTGCACCCCAAGGTGACACACTAGGCTGAATGAACCCCTTATCTAGGAGTTAATGAAGCTGCTCTTTCAATTCTTTCAACTCTGCTGGGGACAAGCGGTACGGTGGAATAGAGATAGGTCGGGTGTGTGGTAACAAGTCAATACCTAAATCAATGTCTCTGTCAGGTGGCATGCCTGGTAGGTCTGCAGGGAATACGTCCGGTAACTCACGGACCACAGGAACAGAATCAATAGAAGAAGTCTCACTACTAACATCCCTCACAAAAGCCAGATAAGACTCACACCCTTCCCAATAATACGTTGAGCCTTCAGAAAGGAAATCACCCTGCTAGGCACATACTCCACCAAACCCTTCCACTCAACCCTCGGCAATCCGGGCATAGCTAAGGTCACAGTCTTGGCGTGACAGTCAAGAACAACATGGCATGGAGATAGACAATCCATGCCCAAAATCACATCAAAGTCAACCATGCTAAGCAATAATAGATTTGCCCGAGTCTCCAGACCCCCAATAGATATAACACAAGACCGGTACACCCGGTCCACCACAACAGTATCCCCCATCGGAGTCGACACACAAACAGATGAAATCAAAGACTCTCGGGGCATATCCAAGAAATGTGCAAAATATGATGAAACATATGAATACGTAGAGCCAGGATCAAACAATACCGAAGCATCTCGGTGACAGACGGAAATAATATATGTAATCACTGCGTCTGAAGCTATGGCCTCTGGTCTGGCCGGAAGTGCATAGAAACGGGCCTGTCCTCCACCTGATCGACCTCCCCCTCTAGGGCGGCCTCAGACTGACTGACCTCTACCCCTGGATGCCTGGGCGTGTGGTGTAGAAACTGGTGCTGAAGCTGGAGGCTGGCTCCTCTGCTAATAAGAACTACCAGAAAGGCGGGGACAATACCTGTTGATGTGATCTGGATCCCCACAGTCGAAACAACCCCTCTCAGCAAAAGACGATGGGGATTGAAGGGAACCCCTGGAACCAGAGTAGCTGCTAGAAGAGCCATGTGCTGAAGAACCCTGAACTGACTGTGGCCTGGATGAGCTCTGGGTTGGAAGTGCACTGAATGATAAACGAACCGGATGAGAACTACGAGGGCCGTGTTCAGATGGAGTACCACTGTAAACTGGGCGAGCTAGCTGAGGAAGTCTGAATGGACAACCTCTGCTATACTGAGACTGACCTCCCGAGTGACCACCGCCATAACTACCAGATCCTCGAGGCCTCTTGGCCTCCCTCTCAACATGCTCCTAGCGGCGCACTGACTCAATCTCCCTGGCTATGTCAACTACCTCCTCAAAAGAAGCCTCAGATACCCTCTCCCTGGTAAGAAAGATTTGTAACTGATAAGTAAGACCATCAATAAATCTCCGAATCCTTTCTCGGTATGTGGGAACTAGCCAGATGGAATGATGGGCTAACTCAGAGAACCTCATCTCGTACTGCGTCACGGTCATGTCTCCCTGACATAACTGCTCGAACTCTCTGCGCAGCTCCTCTCTGCGAGACTGTGGTATATACTTCTCCAAAAAGAGAATGGAGAACTGGTTCCGTGTAAGGGGCGCTGCATCAATGGGTCTACGCCTCTCATAGACCTCCCACCAAGCAAGTGCAGCTCCTGAGAACTGGAAAGTAGTAAATGGAACTTTGCTGGCCTCTAGTATCCCTGTTGTGCATAGTATCCTATGACACTTGTCTAAGAAGGCCTAGGCGTCCTCGCCCTCGATACCACTAAAAGTAGGAGGCTGCTGAATCTCTCCAACCTACGCTGCTCATAATCACCTAAGGCTGGAACCACATAATCCTGTACTGGAGCAATCGATTGTGCTGGGACTGCCCCAGGTGTCTGAAGTCCCTGGGTGACCTGCTCAGGTGTCTGGGCAGCAGGAGTCTGAATGCCTCCCCCGGCCTGAGAAGTAGTAGCAGTAGTGGACATCGCAATGGCCTGTGCCAAGCTGGTGCACACCATCAAAATCTGAGCTAGGGTCTCCTGAAGCCCCAGAATCACAATGGGCACTACTGGTGCCTGAGCCTGCCCCGCTGGAATCTCAGCTGCGGGGACCTGATCCTGAGCAATGGGAGGGTCCACAGGTGCTGCTCCAGCTGCTGTGCGGGCTGCACCCCTCCCTCTGCCACAGCCTCGACCTCTGGCTGGTCCTCCTAGTGCCTGGTCACCACAACCGGTAGCACGAGTCCTCACCATCTGTGAAAGAATGAAAACGACAGAAGTTTAGTTCCCGAGTTCCACAGAGTCGCACGACAGAATTCAAAGATGTGGAATTTTCCTAAGGGTTCTGTAGCCTCTCAAAGATAAGTACAGACGTATCCGTACCGATCCGCAAGACTCTACTAAACCTGCTCATGACTGGTGAGACCTATTCAACCTAGAGCTCTGATACCAACTTGTCACGACCCAATTTTCGGAGTCGTGGTGGAGCCTGTTATGGAACCAGGCCAGCCGCCTAACTATAACAGTTCTAGGTTCGGTTATTGGAGAAAATGCTCATTTTTAATACATCCAAATCAATAATAGTGGAAAATTCATAATTTGGAAACAATTTAAGGAAAGAAAACAAAATTCAAATACTACAACCTCGGATCCGGTGTCACGCAGTCATGAGCTACTAATACATAAACAAAACCCAAAAGAAATGACCATGAAAATAAAGACGACAGGTAGAAAAGAAAGAGATGACGAGATCACGGTCGCTAGCTGCTACCTCGTCAACTCCGATGAAACTGCTGCGACTCACTGACCAGAGCTGGATCTCAATGCACCTGGATCTGCACACAAGGTGCAGGGTATAACGTGAGTACACCAACTCAATAAGTAACGAAAACAACCTATGGGCTGAGAGGTAGTGACTGACTAAACCTCCGATAATTTGAACAACAACATATAGTTTGAACATAACAGTAATATAGTAGAAAATAAGCGAATTGCACCGAGTTATGTCTGTAAAATTTCATGTGTTCATGTAAAATCAGGAAAATGTATACAATATCTACTCTGATAAGGAATTCCACCCAGTACTCGAATTGGCCATCAGGTCCAGGGAAAATCCATCCCAGAATATGGATAAACATAGTGACATAGTCACTCGGTACTCAGTAAAAAGATAGGCCAATCCAGCCCCACGGAGAAGATCCATCTCCGGAACAAGACACCACGGAGAAGATCCACCTCCGGAACATATCACTCAGACAAGATCCATGTCCAGGGAAGATCCATCCCTCAATACTTGTGCGCTCACTGGGGGTGTAAAGACTCCGGAGGGGCTCCTATAATCCCAAGCGCTATATCAAAGCAACGAAGGTATGATTCAAGGATCGCTGCGGTGTGCAGTCCGATATCATAACTGTCTCATAAATTCGGCTCTAGGCCTCACTCAGTCAATACTTTCAAGTCTCACTCACAATGCTCTCAAATATGTATAATTCAGCCCAAACAATGATAATGCAATATAACTAACAAATGCTGAAACTGAGGCAATAAGATGTATACTGCAACAGGACTGAGTGCATGATAGTAAATAACTACAGATAGAGACAGTAACAATTGACCGTTTCGGTCTAAACACATTGGCATGAAGATTTAGCAATTACACTTATCATGATTTCTAATATGTTCAAGGAAGTCTCTACCTTCACAGTACCAATATCAGTATGAAACAACCCTCAGACAGTGCCATGGGGTGAGCCAAGCCACAAACATTTGGTGAACGCCCGCATGCCCGTCACTTGGAAAGTGCGTCCCCTTAATTAACATCAATTATCAGATAATTTGGGGTTTCGAACCCTCAGTTCCAAGGTTGAAGACGTTACTTATCTCAAAACCGGCCAAAACACTACTCCGCAGTGCCCTTGCCTCGAAATTCGACCTCCGAGCGCTCAAAATCTACCAACAATCAAGTGTACATCATTATTACATGCTAAGAGGTGAATCCTAATCAAAATCTATCAAAAATACTAAAAAGTTCCGAAATTGATCAAAACCAGCCCCCGAGACCACGTCTCGGAATTCAATAAAATTTACCGCACAAGAATCCTCATCCTCCCACAAGTCTATACATACCAAGAACACCGAAATCGGAGTCCAAATGACCCCTCAAATCCTCATTCTAAAGCCTCTTAATCCCAAGCCCTAACTACCCTTTTTCCACTGATTTTTCCCAACTTTTCCACCATTAATACGACCTTTAATCATGTATTAACGAGTTTAGAGTCCAAAAACCTTACCTCCATAAAGAACTATCAAATTCCCTCTTCAAAAACCCTTCAAAAGCTTCAAACCCGGATAAAATATTGAGAAAAATGGTTACAATTCGCGAAGGCTGGTTTTTATACTTACTGCACAGTGATTTCGCACTTGCGACCCATTTCTCGCACCTGCGGCTTCGCAGGTGCGATGAACCTTCCGCACTTGCGGTCTCATATGGGACCACCCAAATCCGCACTTGCGATCCTTCTTCCGCACTTGCGATCCTTCTTCCGCACCTGCGACCTCGCAGGTGCGACAATTTCCTCGCACATGCGGAACTCCTCAACCCAGCCCATTCTCACACCTGCAGAGCCAAGTCCGCTCCTGCGGGACCGCACCTGCGGCTCCTCTTCCGCAGGTGCGAAAACATCAGAACAGCAGCTAAAGCTGCAATTTTCCAAGTCCAAATTCCCCGTTCGCCACCCGAAATCAAGCACGAGCCCCTCGAGATCCCAACCAACATACTAACGAATTATATATGATCATTAAAACTTAGTCGACCCTTTGAAACATCAAAAACAACATCAAAACTCCAAAAACTCATCGAATTCAAGCCTATGAACATTGAAACTTGTAAATTCCACCAACGATGCCGAAACTACCCAAATAACTTCGATTGACCTGAAAATTTGCAGACACATCCAAAATGACATTACGAACCTGCTCCAACTGTCGAAATTCCATTCCGACCCCGATAGACTATTTTCCACTGCCGACCGAAAATCGCCAAAACTAACTTTCGCCAATTCAAGCCTAATTCTACACCGGACATCACAAAAATATTCCGAACACACTCCTAAGTCCCAAATCATCTAACAAAGCTATTCGAACCATAAAATCAGCATTCCGAGGTCGTTTACCAACCATTTTAAGGCTATTTTTAAAGGCTGAATGCCTAAACTCTCACTACAACCATTCTGATTTCAATCCTACCAACTCTAACACATCAATAACAGTATAACCAATCTATAACAAGTCCATAACAACAATTATAATGCGGGTTCTACGTGACGACGGACCGGGTCGTTACATTCGGGCTCGTGAGGGAATGGGTGATCGGGTTTTGGTCCGAACCACGTGTTTGGACCAAACGGGCCCGAGGTCGAATTTTAGAATTTTTTAAAGAATGTTGGGAATTCTATAATTAGGCTTTGGAATTGAATTGAGTAATTATTGATGCTATTGAGTCGATTATGTCTATATACGATCTTTTCGGAGTCGAGTTCGAGAGGGAAAGCAGTGTTAGAGGCTTGATTTGCATTCTTGGAGTCGAGGTAAGTATTTGGCCTAACTTTAGTGAGGGAATAGGTGTTGAGTCGTATGTGCTACTTGTTTTACAATGTTCAATGTATAGGTGAGGTGACGAGTACCTATACATTGTTTGTCAAGCATGACCGTGAGTCTATTTTGGTGAATTACATGTTATTACTCCGATATTTATTGTGTACGAAGTAGTTTCCTTTGGGAAGTTGTTTAATTGCTGAGAATACTTGCTTAAGTACTTGTAAGATGATGTCTTCGTTGAGGATCCAATTCATTAAGTTATGTACTCGTAAGATATTGGTTATAGATGAGTCCCTTGCCGGGCAATGTTACTATTTTGGTTGATATTCCCCTTGCTGGGTGGTTATAAACTGTATTCCACACTGTTGAATTCCTTGCCAAGTTGTTATTTGTTATTGATTTGGGTGAGGAAGAGTGTAAAGCACGAAGTGTGATGCCGTGTATTCATTTTATTCATTTCACAGTGAGGAAGAGAGTAAAAGCACGAAGGGTGATGTCGTGCCATGATTTATATTGCTTTCATTTATACATTGCATAGTGAGGAAAAGAGTAAAAACATGAAGGGTGATGTCGTGCCATGACTTTATATTTAAAAGCACGAAGGAACATGCTGTGCCCATTTATATATTTATTGCATTGTGAGGACGAGAGTAAAAGCACGAAGGGTGATGCCGTGTACATACTTGTTTGAGTAACTATTTCTTGTTGACTCGTTTCTTTTGTATTGTTGATTGTTAAGTTATTCACCTTTGATTCTCACTCGTTACCCCCATTACTTGTCCCCGTATTACCATGTTTAACTGCTTATTTCTTGCTATTTTCTTGAGTATTATATTATAGAACTGTACAGGTAAATTGTTGTTGTCGTGTCTAGCCTCGTCACTACTTCGCCGAGGTTAGGCTCGGCACTTACTCAGTACATGAGGTCGGTTGTACTGATGCTACACCTGCACTTCTTTATGTTGTGCAGATTACGCAGCCGGACCCAGTGGACACTGTTAGAGGGGGTATCCTTCAGTCCATATAGGCGACACCGAGGTAGTTACGCAGACGTACGTGGACCTTGGCGTCACCTTCTATCTTTTCGTTTCTGTCTTATCTTGGTATCACAAACAGTTGTATTGTTCATTTCACTTTTAAATGACATAAGTAAAGAAAATTAGTAAATTAACTCAAACGTTGGCTTGTCTAGCGGGTTCAACGTTAGACGTCATCACGGCCTGAAGGTGGGATTTCGGATCGTGACAAGGCTGAACCGATGTCTATCATGATCCAGCCTCGATTATTCATGAGAAGGGAAAGCCCGTTCTGACCGTATACAGTTAGTCCCTTCGTTTCTCATAAATAAGATGATGAGAAACGACATGAGTTCCCGAACTCCATCCCTATGAGTGATGACATCAGCGACAAGCTCGACCGTGATGTAAGCAACGAAATTTCCCGTTGGTCCAGTACTGAGGCATTAAATGCCTGTCAAGAGTTGGTCGGCTACTACCAGCTCTGAATTGTCGCCTTCAACCTATAAAAATGCAAATCTTCTCTCATTTGAACTTTTACAATCGACGCCTTCTCTACTCTTGCTTTCAAAGAATGCTTACATCATAACTTCCATATCCAAATCCCTTAAAATTTAATCAACGTCCTTACTCTCCTATTTGCTTTTCACAAATGGTCAAAACTTCTAAAACTGTGCCGCAAAAAGAGAGTGCTTTTTCATCGCGTCCTGCCAGCGATGTGGCTGTGGCAGAACCCACCCTGAGGAATTCGTTTCTATGGGGTGCCCCACCGTTGCCGACTTTAAGATAGAGAAGACCCCCTCGGTGCCTGGCCGGTATGAGCCGATGTGAGATACATGTACACCATCACTGAAGACATCCTAGATAAGGTCAAGGAGGAATGTAACTTGGAGAATAGAGATGTGGTCGTTCCCTCTCCTGAGGAATCGATCACCACCTACGTAGAGGGGTACCTAAGTGTTTACACTTACCCCTTTATGTTCAGCCCTTTGGATCCCATAATCGTAGCCTTCTGCAAGAGATACGACGTCACCCTAGGCCAAATCTATCCGTCGTTCTGGAGAATTGTCGTCCTTCTCTGTTTCTTCACGAGCAAAATCTGAGGGATGCTCCTTTACCCTCGACCATATCATGCGCCTCTACAATCCCCGGCTCTATCGAGGGGGCTGATTAAGCTCGCCTACCGGGCCAGTTGATCCCCGTTTTCCGGTATCGACGAGTACCGCAGCTGGATGAGCAGATTCGTCCGATAAAGACATCAGACATGATCCCTGCTGAAGACATGTCTTCCATGAGTCGTAAGTGCCTTTACCTTGGATGCTTATTTTGTCGTTTTCGCTTCCTTCTATTTTCCCTCACTTCTGTGTTGGTGTTGCTGTTGTGGCCCAGATGCCGGACCCGAGCGTCATTTTTAATACTCAAAAAATTCATCAAAATATACACTTGAATTTGATAATATTGTTGTTAATCTTTAATAGTACTATACTTTTTTAAGAAAATAACACATCATAAAAATATTTTTAATGAAAAACTAACTTTCATCTATCAAACACACATTAAAAAAATTTCGGGAAAAGTTTTCTTGGAAACCTTTTACAAGTATTAATGGGATGTCTTTGTTTTGAAAATGACTCCCAACAATCATCAGATGTAAATTAGAAAATGACTTTTTATATATATGTTTTTGTGTAGATTCTACGACTTAATTTTGTAATTTCTTTTCCTTTTTCTTTGTTTGGTTTGACGTGTGATTCAGAGTAGAGAAGAAAGACGTGATAAGAATGGAGTTTTTCACTATTAGTATGGAAGATATCAACGTTATCGCTGACTCTGTCACTCAGTTTTCACCAATTTTGCAAAAATTTTGGAACTTTGACAATTGACATAGTTGTATTCATGTTTCTCTATTTTAATTTCATCCACGTATGAAAAGCTCAACAGTTTTGCTTTGTTTATTTGGTTCTTTTCTTACGTTGATTTCGAATATTCTGTCTTTACGTTGCATCAAACTTTAATCAATAATTTCTCAACTCCAAAGTTGACCCGTTTAGCCATAGATATCAAAATATATTTCGGTGAAATATATGTTTGGCCATAAATTTACCAATATTTTGACAAATTTTCAAAACTCAAAACCCAAATTCCAAAAATAGCTCAAGAGCTGATTTTGGCCCAAAATATCACTATTATATTTTTAAAAAATTGCCCTAACATTTTGTATTTTACAAAAGAGCCCACCATTTATTATATTGTAATAATGCTGCTTCGCCTTCTCAATCATGTATTATGTAATTCCTTATAAAAATGATAATTTTTGTACCACATTTATTTATGTTCAGTACTATGGTTTGCGATAATAAAATGAATGTTATTGATAAATGTATTGTTAAGTATTTGTGATAGTTTTTAGAACTTGTGGGTATAAGTCATGTTTCATGTTTTTTTTCAAAAAAAAGAAAGTGAAATATGTTTTGAAAACGTATGTCCAAACACATTTTCTGTCCAAAAGGTCATCCTAAGTAATTCTAGCTAAATCTATGTTCCGAGGCCCTGAAATCCTCTGTTAATCTCACCTCGATATGCGTGCGCAGCCCGGGCATGTAGCCGGGAAGCTTCTATGTGAAAATTTGATAAAAATGGAACTTTGAATTGAATATTTGAATAAAGTTGACTTTGGTCAACATTTTTGATAAACAGACCCGGACCCGTGATGTGACGGTCCCGGAGGGTCCGCAGAAAAATAAGGGACTTGGGCGTATGCCCGGAATCGAATTCCGAGGTCCCGAGCCCGAGAAATGAATTTCTTAAAAAAAAATTGTTTTCTGAAAATGATAAAGACTTTTGAAAATGAATAATTATGTGAAAACCGTGTTACCTGGACCGTATTATAGTTCTGGAGCCCGGAACAGGTTTATTATATGTTATGTGACTTATCTGTGAAATTTGGTGTAAAACGGACTTGAAATGATGTGATTCGGATCAAAATTGGAAAAGTTGAGCTCTATGAAGTTTTGAGAAAATTCTATGAGTTTTAAGGTTTGATTCCTTGTTGTTGATGATATTTTGGTGATTTAAAAGCTTGAATAAGTCCGTAGGATATTTGGGAGTTGTGTGTGTTTTTGGTTTTGAGACCCGAGGGCTCGGATGAGTTTCGGTTAGCTAACGGGGTGTTAAAGAGTCAAAAATCTGGTGTCTTGAAGTAAGATCTGGTGTCTGGTGTTTTCTTCTCTGCGATCGCACCCTTGAATCTGCGATCGCATAGGCTTATCCTGAGGGACCTAACTGTTATTCTCTGCGATCGCACCCTTGAATCTGCGATCGCATAGGCTTATCCTGAGGGACCTAACTGTTATTCTCTGCGATCGCATGATTGCCTCCGCGATCGTAGACTTATGCCCAGATGCCTCCCGCGATCGCATCTCTCTCTCCTGCGATCGCATAGAGTGAGGGTAGTCAGGGTGGGGGGCTGGCTAGGTACCCTTCGCGATCGCAGAGGGCGGGGTCTTTGGGCTACGTGATCGCATTCATGTCTTCGTGATCGCAGTGTAGGGGAATTTCAGGTACTTCTTCGCGATCGCATTCTTTCAGCCGCGATCGCAGTGCGTGTGAACCAGACTCTCCGCGATCGCAATCCTATTCCCGCGATCGCGATGTACATTTTCGCCCAATTATTTAGAAAGTCCAAAAACCAGAACACTCTACACGGGACTTCTTTATTTTCAGCCTTCCCCTTCTTCTCCAACCTCCATTGAGGACCTCCAAGCCAATTCTTCCTCCATAGCCTCGTGGGTAAGTATTTTCTACATCGTCTTCTTCCATTTTCCATCATTAATCACTAGATTCTAGGCCTAAAAATATGAAATCAAAGTGAGAAATTGGGTTTTTGGGTAGTGTTAGGTTTTTGGGAAAATTGGGTGATTCAACCTCAATTTGGGGTCGGATCTTAAAATTAATTACATATTTGAACTCGTGGGGTAATGGGTGGACAGGTTTTGGTCCGAACCTCGAGTTTAGACCACGTGGGCCCAGGGTC
>ML295544.1:0-29979 GCA_005239495.1 Nicotiana undulata | reverse complement strand
AGTCTCTTCTGCTATTGTGTCCTATTGTCTTACTTCTCTTTCAGTTCTAAAGACAATACTGTATTTCTTTTCAGACTTGTATTTAGTATTCTTATAGCTAGTCCGTGAGGTTGTGACACCCCGGTTTTGGGATTTTGCGATATTGTTGTCTTTATCGTTTCATTATGCGTTTTGAAATATTATTACCTTTCTGCTGTAAAACTTTTGAAGTGGTTTGGGATGTTTCAGTAAAAGTTGAAAGTTCATTATTCGGGATATTCCAGTAAAGGTTTGAAGGTTAATAGTTTTAAATAATGTTACATTGTTTATAAATGTCAAAATGTTGTGTACGGTGGCTTGTCTAGCGGGTTCAACGTTAGACGCAGTCACGGTCTGAAATGTGGGATTTCGGGTCGTGACATTTTCATCTTCAAACCAAACTTCACCCAAATTAATTTTTTCTAAACAAATTTGGGAATCTATGGCCAAAAGCTAGCTAAAACTCCGGTTAAAAATGCGGGATTTCATGGTCTATCCTAAACGTTTTTGTTTGTTTGGCTGGGAAACAAGTTATCCCCGGGTTAATTATCCGCGAATTAGTTATTTCGAGATTGTTATTCCAACATCCATAGGGATAAAAATAACACTACAATTTCGGAATAATTAATCTCGAGATTAGTTATACCATAATTTTATCCCAACTGAATATGGGATAAACTTATTGAAATTTAATCTCGGGATTAATTATCTCTTATCCCTCGTACCAAACGACCCTTAACGAGCCCTGAGGGGTCATTTGGTAGGTGTATAAGAATAGTATTGAATAAGATATATTAGATTAGTTATGTTGGGATTATTCTTATCCACCGTTTGGTTTGATGTACTAAAAATAACACGCATTGCATAGTGGTGTGTACATGCTTATCCATATATTAAAATCATGGTCTTACTAATGTCATAATTTACTATGTATTAGTTATACATAAAATAATACCAAATAAAGTGTATAACTAATACATATTAATTAGGAATTGTTACAGAAATAGCCGGTCAAATAATACATATGTTATACACGAATTATACGTATATTATACATCCATCGGCTATTTTTAGTTTAAGAGATCAGGTGGACAGCTATTCGGGTTAATTCTTCTAATTAATTATACATGGGTAAAAAATACTACCAAATAAGAGATTAATAATACCAAAACGAATACATGTATTATTTCACCCAAAAACATCGTATCAAATGACACCTTACTAACCTCTTTTAATTTGGAAGAAAAACACTTCAATCCATGATCTTGAAAAAGTTTTATACATTTCAAGTCCAATGGATCATATCATATCATATCATACTATATTATAAGCATGAACATTTTTAGGTGAAGTTAGTTTACTAAAATATCCTTCAAAAGCAATGGAGGGACCTATGGCAGTATACAGGGGAAGAGGGGGATGCGACAGGGAGACCCAATATAACCTTTACCATTTGTGATATGTATGGAATACACAATGGGTAGCTACGCAAGAAGGATTTGCATTCAATTCCAAATGCAAGAGCTTGAAGCTAAACCATTTGTGTTTTGCGGATGATGTCTTGATGTTTTGTAAAGGAGAATACAAAGCTGAGGGGATTACAAACATTTTTTGAGGCTTCAGGGCTAACTACAAATGCTGGAAAGTCGAACATATACAGTGTAAATATGGAGACACAATGCATTGAAAATATATGTGAAGTAATAGGTTATAAACAAGGGACATTGCCTTTCAAGTATTTAGGGGTCCCTATTTCATCAAAAAGGTTGTCAGCAAAGGATTGTGAGATGTTGGTGGATAAGCTAAGCACAAGGGTGAACTCTTGGGGATCTAAACACTTATCATACGCAGAAAGAGTGCAACTGGTCAATTCTGTACTGATTAATGTTCATTCATAAAGTGCTTAAGGAGATCACATCAATTTGCAGAAACTATATGTAGGATGGAAAACGGGTATCAAACAAGGTGCCATTGGTAGCATGAGACCTAGTATGCAGACCAAAAAAAGAAGGGCGATTGGGAATTAAGGAATGTAGTATTTGGAACAAAGTTGCAATGGCAAAATATGTATGCCACATAGCAAGTAAAGCAGATACTTTATGGGTGTATCACATATACTTGAAAGGGGAAGATTGGTGGAGTTACAAGCCTCCACAAGACTGTTGTTGGTACTGGAGAATTATTAGTGCAATCAAAGAAAAGTATGCAGCAGGTTATATAGACAATGGGTGGCTGACTAAGAATGGAAAATATACAATAAAGAGTGGATATCAGTGGCGAAGGGGTAAAATAGAGACATGGAGATGGAGTGATATGTATGAAATAAAATGAATACACCAAAGCATAGCTTTATCTGTTGGCTGGCAATGAGGAAAAGATTGTTAATGAAAGACAGAATACAAAATATAAGGATAACACAAGATAGTCAATGTATGCTATGTAACGATCATAATGAGTCACTAGAGCATATCTTTTTTGAATGTGAATTCTCGAAGTTGTGCTTGCAAGAAGTTCTCAAATGGCTGAAGATGAATATAAAAAATATAGAAGTAACATGATTATGGAGAAGGTTGACATGAGCAGTGAAAGAGAAAATGGGAAGGACTTTTGTACAAGCAGTATTAACAGCAGTAATCTACCACATCTAGAGGGCGAGAAATGAAGCAGTTTGGTTGATGAAAGTACCAAGACCTAAAAAAGTGCTGGAGAAAATACAATATAGTGGTAAATACAAATATATAAAAACCATAAGAGGGAGGAAGACACAGAAGTTGTTTAGTTGGGTGGAGGGTCTATACAAATAGGGAAAGAAGATATGTATGAATGAAAAGAAAGAAAAAAGTGAGGGTTGGACATGTAAATGTTTTTTGGGGGATAGATAAATGTACTGTTTTGGGATGGATGATTGAATAAAAATTTTATTTCCACCAAAAAAAATATTTTTCAAAAGCTGAAAGATCATTTAACCCTTCACTACACACTATTCCAATAAAATTATGTTTTTGTTAAATTATTATTTTTTCAGCTATTAAATGATAATTTAAGTTACAATGAATGTGATTGAAATCCTACTACTAATGCTTCTATTGCTCAAGAGAATATAGTAAAAAAGAATATATGTATTCGGTAAGATTTTTGAATTTTATTTGTCATTACGTCTTCTCCACCTCATCTGTTAAGAAAGTCGTATGTTACCAATTTAAAATGATAATCAATTCTCTTATCTACTAAACAAAATATATCATTAACATATTCTCCTAAAATACCTCTATTTTTTTCTTTTACGTTATGTTTCTCAGCTCAGGTTTTCCTTTGTAAAATTCCACCATCCTTATTTTTATTATAACTCTTATTTTATGTCTCCTCCTTACCCCCTCCCTTTTCCTTCTTTGTGATACGTATTTTTCCCTCCCATTAATTACCCTTTTAAATAACATAAATGTATTTTATTAATTAAACTAAATATTCAATTTAATAAAATAAAAAAAACTAACACTTAGGAATAAAGCAACGCTTCATGGTCTGTTGTTAAGAAAGGTTGTTTCTAAGTTGCTTAGAATTGTCACCGTTCCAAATGCCTACAAACAGCTCTCGACGTTTCATAATCCTCATTAACTGTCAAAAATTGTAAGTTAACTAAACACTACATTTTTTATTACTTCAAACAATCATTGCTTTCTTCACTTGCGTGCTTTATGCAATTGGGGTTTGCTAATTACATTTTCGTTGCTATTGAGAGTAGCTGTCAAGAATCATAATGGAGCATATATATACTTCTCTTTTGTGCGAATTACTGGGAATTTCTTGGTTCATTCTTTTCGATTCCTAAATATGATAATTCATTTTATTCTCATCCTGTTTTTTTCATTTTTGGTATCCAAACCTTACTTAGTTTACAAGGTAATAAGTATTCAAACTATTCAAAAATCTTATTATTTTTATGTGTAATTGTTTACTCAACTATTTTTTTAATATTAATTTGTAAATACATGACTTGACATACACGTGCAATGTGCGTGCCGAAAAACTAGTTGTATTATAAGTGTGAAGTTAAAAGACCAAAGTGTCCTAATAAAGATGAACGTCATTTATGCCCTTCAGTAAAAAGATATTCCTATAATATTTTTCTACAAAGATGTAATTACACATTCAAATAAAGATTAAAAAAAGTTTAATTAGAAAAAAAAAGAGCTTTATTTGTTACTCCTGAAACTTGAAGAAAAGAATTTGAAGAGTTGCGACGAATGTATTATAGATTATAGGCCATATCCGTTCACAAACTGAAAGCCGATCTATTTGTATGGTCGATCACACTCTTAATTATTATTCAAGGAACTATCTTTGTTTCAGTTATAAACTTTATCAAAGGTCCCATCTCTATGCCACGAGTACAAACTGATGAAACTGGTATTTTTCACGTCTAGATTTGGGTGGACTTAACATAAAAAGCTACTGGGAATTGTCAATATTGTTTAAAAGTTGTATTAATCAATCCGAACTTTTAAAATTGATATGTTACTGTTAAAGGAAGCAGTATTCACAATATTGCTCCAAAAAAAAAAGTTTTGGATGAACTAAAACCGAAGAGTATATAGAAAGACAGTTGAATCTCTTTCATTTCTTGCTATTATCATGTTCTTCTAAGAATACATAAAAATATATACAGTAAAACAGTTAAATATAAAGTTTAAATAACCTAAATGTTAGAGCAAATGAAGAGATATTATGTTGATATACCATTTAAGTAATTTGTTAATTTGGAGCTACTAGAGAAAGCTAAAGGTCTATTGTAACGATCCCACCGGTCGTTTTGAGTTCTAGTGCGTCGTTCAGCAGGCCGAAGCCATTAGTAGCTTCACTTCAAGTATTATGACTTGTACGTGTGGTCGGAATTGAATTTTGGGAAGTTCGGAGTTGATTTGGGAAGAAATTTCTAATTCGGAAGCTTTAAGTTGGAGGAATTGACTAAGGTTTGATTTTGAGTAAACGACTTCGGAATCGGGACTTGAAGGTTTCATCAGGTTGTATAATAATTTTGGACTTTGGCGTATGTCCGGGATCGGGTTTCGGATGACCCGGGAGCGTTTCGGCGCCTATTGTGGGAAGTTGGTATTTTGGGAGGATTCCATGAATTTGGGTTGAAGTGTATTTCAATGTTATTGTCGCACGTTTGAGATTCCGAGCCTGGGAATAGCTCTGTATGGTGATTCTGGTCTTAGGAGCGCGTTCGGATGTGGATTTGGAGGTATGTAGGTCATTTCGGAGTTGCTTGGCGAAAGTTGGAAATTTTAAGGTTTTTGGGAAGTTTGATCGAGGCGGACTTTTTGATATCGGGATCCGATTCCGATTCCATGAATTTGGAGTAGGTCCGCAATGTCAAATGTGACATGTGTGCAAAATTTGAGGTCAATCGGATGTGATTTGACAGGTTTCGGCATCGAATGTAGAAGTTTGAAGTTTTAAAGTTCATTAAGCTCGAATTGAGGGTGTGATTCGTGATTTCGACGTTATTTGACGTGATTTGAAGCCTCGAGCAAGTTCGTGTCATGTTTTAGAACTGGTTGATGTGATTGGACGGGGTTCTGGGGGCCTTGGGTGTATTTCAGAGTGATTTCGGATCAATTTTAGATGAAAAGTAGTTGATGGTTCTGGTGGTTTCTGGTCTGGGATGCAGGTATCGCAAATGCGAGTTTTTGATCGCATTGCGAACTCGCATTTGCGAGGAAGTGGTCGCATTTGCAAGGGTGGGAAAATTATGAGAGGTTCGCATTTGCGAATATTATATCGCATTTGCGATACTGCCCTCTTCGCATTTGCGAAGATTTTGGTCGCAAATGCGACCTTGGAAAGGTGGCTCTGCCTCGCATTTGCGATGCTTTTGTCTCAATTGCGACCATTGCATTTGTGAACAAGATGTCGCAAATGTGACATCTGCGACTGGAGTAAGGGCTTTTATTTCGGGACTTAGCTCATTTCCCTCATTTCCCACTTGGACTTAGGCGATTTTTGAGAGCATTTTGAGAGGGGTTCCATCAACATCAAGAGGTAAGTGATCCATATCCATTCTTTAGCTAAATATACGAATCGTAAGTATATTTAACATGAAAAATGATGGGATTTATGGGGTTTTGATAAAATGGAATTAACCCACGAAAATAATTATGGAATTAGATTTTAAAAAAATCATATATTTGAGCTCATGAGGTTATGGGTAATAATTTTCTTCAAAAAATTTTGGAATCCGGAGACGTGGACCCCGGGGTGAATTTTAGGAATTCTTCAATTTGGGTTGGAAAATCACTTTAATAGTTAGGATGTGAACTCTTGAGAATGTATTGACTATTTTATATAACATTTGACTAGTTTCGGGTCGTTTGGCACCGAGTTGAGGATTTAAAGCACAATTTTGGATCGAAAAGTAAGCTTTGAGACGAGGTAAGTCTCATGTTTAACTCTATGAGGGGAAAACTAACCCTAGGTGATGTATTTAATATGTGAAGCTTGTTGCAGGGACTACGTACGCACGAGGTGACGAGAGCCGTACGTAGTTAGATCCATGTTATTGTCCGAGTAGACTTAGGTTCACACCATGTCGTACTTTTACTATATGGATTATCCTTGCTCGTTTAATTCTTTTATTTCACATTATAACTTGAGAGTAGATATGCGTGGAGTGATAGACTTGCTATTGTAGAGTTTTCGCGAGTTTCATGATTTGCCAAGGAATAACGGTGTTCCTCTTAAAGATTTCTCACGCGTTATACGTTTTCATCGTACCATTTTCCTAAAAATTATAACTCACATGTTTATTTGTGAGTGAGGGTCAGGGACTCGTTTAAGCTTCTTATTATAATGGGATCAGGTCGTTCGCCTCGGCAGGATTTATGTACCACACTCTCATGAAAACGGGTCGTTCGCCTCGGCGGTTTTATAGATGCATCTATGGTTCGTGTCGTTCGACCCTCGACAATGCACAATTTAATTTAATATTTATGTTGTATCTGGTCGTACGCCTTGGCATTTCTATAAAATATCCTCATAGAATCGTGCGTAATATTTTGCAAGAAGCTAGGGTATCTGTTGATTTTTTTCCTGATTTGAATTATAACAACCTATTTGGTAAAGTCCATTATACATATTTATATGTGCTCCGATTGAGGAGGAATTTGCTAATTGAGAATTTGAGTTAATTGTAGCGAGGAGAATTATACCACATATTTACACTTGTTTGCTTCATATATTTACTCTGCCTTATTTATTTGTTCGACTCCTTACTGTACCTAATATTATTGGACCACTAGGGAGTGTTAATGTAGACCCTTAGTCACTACTCTTCTGGTGTTAGGCTAGATACTTACTGGGTACACGTGGATTTACGTACTCATACAACACTTGCTGCATAATTTTTGTGCGTGTACTTTTATGTCCGGTGGTTCTTTGGGTGCGGAGGCACGGATAATGCGGGGACTTGCCGCGAGCTGCATTTCATGTTACAATCCGCAACCAACAGAGTCTCCTTTAGAGTTATTTGTATTTTTCCTGTCTAATTTGTATTCCGGACAGATGCTGTATTTTATTTTACTTCCTAGTTGATGTCCATAAACTTGTGACACCGGGTTTTGGGGGTGCTTACGGGTTATTTATTAATGTAGTTGCGAAAATAATTTCATTCACTTTGTAAATCTCATTTTGTACTATGTAATTGGGGGAAAAAATGATTTCAAATACTAATGTGAATAATTAAGATAACCCTTTGTTGTTGGTTTGTCTGACATCAGTGTTAGACGTCCTCACGACCTTTAATAGATTTTGGATCGCAACATCTATAATATCAAAGAAAAATCGATTGCACATATAGTGCTCCGGCTTATATGACTATAATTTGTGAATATTAGGATCTTGCTACATAGTATATGTTAATTTAATATCAATGGAGTTGGATTCAGGAGCCAAGAATTTCGTTTGAGGTGTAAAATATCTATATAAATTTATATAGCTTTTGTAGTTGTTGTTTGCTCTAGGGCTTCATTTTTTATACATAGATTTTTCTTGTCCTTTACCCCCAATATATGGCATAGGATGCCTAGAATAGTTAACATGAGAATTTTAGTATTTTCTTAGTTAAAATTCGTTCATCGGGGGCAATTTGAAAACGTTGATGTGAAAATAACATCAAATTTTAGCTTTATATAGTATATTTGTTTGACTTGGATATTTTACGACCACAAAATTTCTAAAGGACGACAACTTGAATTGTGGTGCATGATAGAGGGGTTTTAAAATTCTTTTTATCCTTGTCCTTTGGCCAGTGTCAAATGGATCAACTATGATGAGATTCAATTTGGTCACACGTTTTGCTAATTGGCCTTGCACTTTTTAAACTTCAAATTTTTATTTCTACTAATATTTACGCTTGTTTAAAATAAGTTATATTGATTGATATGAAACACACGTGTATCGTACGTGTCCAAAAAATAGTTATATGTTATAAACCCAAAACAGAAGAATATATTACCAAAAGGTTCTTTAATTTTCTAATGTAGAAATTATAAATTTAACATTAAACACTGACAGTGAATTAATAGAAGTAGACTGAAATTATATTTGAGGACCAACATGACATGTTTAATGTTTTTGGACGTTGCTAGATATATTTCGACGCGTCTTAGGAACTTGATATGTTGGTTGTTGAAGCAGCATTAAATTTAAAATTCAACTTTCTTGTACTAATTAAAAAGGCCTAAGACTCACTAAAGCAATTGTAGCTATTCACTCCTTCTAGTTCTAGTGAATTTCGCTCCAAATAGCATAAAAAGAAGCTTGAGTTCAATTAGGGGGGAACCCTCTGTAGTCAACCTGCTCCCAATGAAGAGGTAAGGGGCGTAGCGATGAAGTCGAACAGGGTTGGTAAATTCACCGGGTGACTCGAAAGCAGGCTCTTAAAGACCACACCTAGCGCGTCAGTCATTTCGCTCCCAAAGAGCTCCCTAAAAACGTTGCCAATATCGACAGCAGCTCTCGATGTCCATTTATTACTCCACTATAGATAATTTTCCTGAAGAAGATTATCCATTTAGTACTCTGTTGAAGTTTATCTACAAGCAGCTGATGCAGGCATGTTGTAAGCAACTCAATAAAATGATTTGCAACAGCTTCTTATGAAACAAACAGGTTGCAAGCAGCTCATGCAGACAGCTTACAAGCAGCTGAAGAAAAGCCTCGCAGTTGCTTCCTTTCTTCTATAAATGGAAGAGTTTTCAGTTCATTATTTACATTAGTTTGAAAGTTGAATTATATATCAATCTCTCTCTATACTTGTCTTCGGTTTATTTACTTTACAGTTATTATTTTATAACATGTTATCAGCACGAGATTCTACCATATCGAGCACTTACTTTGAATTTAGTTATTATATTTCAGTATAAGAAGTAATTCAAAATCACAACAAAGAAGGAAACATATATGAGGCGCATGGTTTGGCAGCAGATGGAATTGTGATCAACATGGTTGTTGGAGGCAAAGTTGTTACTCTCAAAAGATTGAAGAAAATAGTGGCCTTCTCATAGCAGACATGCCCATCAATACTTTTGAGATGCCGTGGAGGGATGAGGCCCTGCAAATGTCATCTAAACTGAGATTTCAAGTAATTAGTGTTCATCGGATAAGGCGACGCCCTTACATCCATGTGATGCAGGTATCACTTACATCTGGAGGGGCTAAATTTGCGTAAATTAATTTGAGCCTTTGCTTAAATATTAATATCTTTATCATCGCTTGCTTGATTATATGTTACGCATACAGTACACATTTTGGTATTTGTTTTCATCCTTATTATCTTAAATAAATGATTACAAAATGGGTAACATTATTAGATTCACTTAAACTCCAGCAGAGTTTGCAAGAAATATACAATCACCGGAAGTGGTTATGTTTCGTATATCTTATTGTAACTAAGTTTTGTTAACCACCAGAAGTGGTATATGCCTATGACCACCAGAAGTGATAATTTAGGCTTTCTATGGTTACAATTAAAGATAAGTTAGAAAAAATTTCTCAATATTACTTGCATGCCTCTATTTGCTCCTGAAGTAGCATTATCTTAAAAGAGGTTCTAAGCCATCACAAAATTTGGTGTGATTGATGCACGTTCAGATAATTATGTTCCATTCCCTGAAGGATGAGAATGTTTGATAAATATTAATCCATTCCCTGAAGTGAATGTGATAATATTAATAAAGCTTGTAAATATGAACGCGCTCTTGATGTAAATATATTACAATTCACCTCCAGAAGAGGTAGTATGATTGAGAGATTATATACTCAATATTTCGTATTTTAAATTTTCTCCTGAAAAAGTAACACAATTGAAATTTTCTCCTGAAGTAGGAAAATATTATGAAAGTGTCTTTCCGTACTTAAACAAAATAATGAGCTATTTAAAGTTATTTTTTAAGCACATTTTCATTCCCTGGAGTGAATGAAGAAATACCTCTACTAACCTCCTGAAGAGCTAGAATAACAGAGGATATAAATATTATTTTGTGGCATAAAAATCATTGCCGCACGTACCTGTTGTGCGTAAAACATCTTGAAAATTTTATTAAGTATCATTCCAAGGCAAATGCATTCTTGTAGAATGCTTTCTACTGCAACCACATTAATATATTATGGTTAGTTATTGAGTTCCCTGAAGGAAATAGCAACTCGTGCATCTTTCCTTAAAAGATGCAATGACTATGTGGTTGCCGCATTGATACAAAATTTTCAGATGTAATGGTATTTCTCCTTGAAGGAGATATTTGTCACAAAGTTAGTGGTAGAAATATTAAAATTATTTATGTCATTTATAAATTTAGAATTAGCTTTATATTGTTTATTTGATTATGATTCTCTCTCATGATACCAGAAGTGTCTGAGCAATATTTGATAGTACAAAATGTATCAACAACTCCTGAAGAGCTAATTGTTTGTCTGGAAGACACCAGTAGTGTCTGATAAATATTAGATTGTGGATAATAAATAAAGGCTTTAGGAGAGTTTATATACAAATATGTCATTCATATTATATGATTATGGTCAAAACACATGTTTTAGTAAACTTGAAGTTTATTAATACAAATGGCTATCATATTGAGACAACAAATGATTGAAATATTGATAATCTTCATGTTTTCACAATCATAGGGGGTAAATAATATGTATGTGAGAAGTTACCCATCTCATTCTTCAATTTGTACTACATCATGTATCACAGTAAACCAGAAGTTTACTAATACAATAAATCAGAAGTTTACTAATGCAAAAGCAGTCACAGTAAATCAGAAATTTTACTGAAGCAAAAGTAGCTACAGTAAACCAGAAATTTGCAAATATAAAAGTAGCCACAGTAAATCAGAAGTTTACTAATGCAAAAGTTTATGCTATAGTAAACGAGAAGTTTACTAAGAGATAACACATGCTATGATAAACCTGAAGTTTCTATTTGCCATTTTTAGATGAGCTATTTGAGAATTCAGATAAGCATATACTGAAGAACTAGAAGATTCTTCAAGATTTCTCTTGTATTGCTTGTTCTCAAAATAAATTGATTATACCTGCTAAATTTGGGACTAAAATCCCTGAATTCTGAAATATATAAAAGGTGAATATGGGTCCATTCACCTATCATGTGAACCACTTATAGATGCATATATGAGATGGTTACAAGTGTAATTATTGTCAACCTGCAGTTTGGCATTTGAAATTGCTTTTATCAATTAAGAGCATAAATTTCAGATTATGAAATCAAGATAGTTCATCTTGATGATGCTGGTTTATATTCAAGCTAGTTTAGCATTGAATGCCTCCTATTAATGGCTAAACTATCGCTTATGAGAACAAAACCTCATGTGTTGGTCTAAGATTTTCTAAATTGCATATAGCAGCACTTGTATGCATCAGGCCAATAATATATGATAAGTCCTCCCCTCACAATTGGTTTAGAAAACCAAATATTTTTACTATCTTTTGATGTGTGGTATATGATTAATTTCTCTACCACAATGCACAAAGATATGTTTCCCAAAGAATATTGGGGATATATGTTAGTTTTCCTAACATTCGGGGGATGGAATAAGCAGTTGAAAAATATGTATATGAATTGAATTATCATTAGTATGATTCTCACTCAGAAGATAATTCAAGTCAAATGCCAGAAGCATTTGCTGATCCAAAATTAAATATATATTTCACTACAAATGCTTCTATTAAAATTAAAGTCCCTGAATGATGGAGTTTACTATACGCATGAAGCGTGGTAGACTAATCGGTTCCAAAGGTAATAATTCTTGAAAAGTATATGAGCAAATGATCAAAATGATCATAATAAGGAGGAAAGGAGCTCTAGAAGAGCTCACGACATAACATTTCATGAAACTCCAGAAGAAGTTCAGGTACCCGAAAATAAAGAAAGTTATGAGATCTCAATAGGTTATGTCGATTAGGAACCGATACAAAATGATCGTCGACGATATATTTGATACAATATAGTGCATAATATTGTAAAAGATTATGAGGATCGGACCTGCAGTCCAGACACCTGAAGATGTCATGCCATTTAAATGCAAGTCATAACCTATATGACTCATTTGATTAAATCTGTATGAATATCCCTGAAGGATTTAAAATGCTTGAAGCATATAGTTCAAAGTCTCGAGAAATGTACTCGATCAGATTACAAAGGTCATTGTACCGTTTAAAGTAATTTGGGCGCATATGGTATTATCGCCTTGGTGAATATTTGCTGAAAGAAGATTAAGTAAGTGATGTTATTTTTCCAGGTATTTTTATAATGAAGATGTCATCAGAATTTGTTATCCTTGTTGTTTATGTTAATGACATAAATCTTGTTGGAACTCCAGAAGAGCTCCAAAAGGCAATTGAATATCTTAAGAAAGAATTGAACATTTAGCAGACGGTATCTTTATCCATCAATCTGCTATACAAAAAGGGTCTTAAAACGCTTTTACATAGACAAAGTGCACCCATTGAGTACACCATTGGTTATTCGATCACTTGAAGTGAATAAAGATTTGTTCCGACCTCCAGAAAAGGATGAGGAACTCCTTGGTCCTGAAATACTCTATCTCAGTGTAATTGGTGCACTTATGTATCTTGTTAATGCTAACAAAGATGGTGCAGATCGTATTGGTTATGCAGATGCAGGTTATTTATCTGATTCCCATAAAGCTTGATCTCAAATCGAGTATGTGTATACATGTGGAGGTATTGTCATATCATGGCACTTCACAAAGCAATCTACTGTTGTTACTTCTTCAAATCATGCTTAGATAATATCTATTCATGAAGCAAGTAGGAAATGCGTATGGTTGAGATCAGTGATTCATTTTATTCGAGAAAAATGTGGTTTGGAATTTGAGAACAAGCCCACAATTTTATAAGAAGACAATGTTGCATGCATAGCCCAATTGAAGGGGGGGATTTATAAAAGGATATAGAACGAAGCACATTTCATCAAAATTATTCTACACACATGATCTTCAGAAAAAATGGTGACATTGATGTGCAACAAATCCATTCAAGTAACAATCCGACAGATTTGTTCACTAAATCTTTGTCAACTTTAACTTTTGAGAAGATGGTATACAAGATTGGAATATGGAGACTCAAATATTTGAAACAAGGTTTTCATCAGGGGGGGTGAAATACGCGCTGCACTCTTTTTCCCTTACTAAGTTTTTTCCCATGAGGTTTTTCTTGTAAGGTTTTTAATGAGGCAGCTGGAAATGCGTATTACTAAATATGTGTACTCTTTTTCCTTTACTAGGATTTTTCTCACTGGATTTTTCCTAGTAAGGTTTTAACGAGGCACATTATCTTTAATGAACATCCAAGTGGGAGTGTTATGAAACTATTATTTGTGGATGTCCATTTATTACTCTGCTATAGATAATCTTCCTGAAGAAGATTATCCATTTAGTACTCTTTTGAAGTTTATCTACAAGCAGCTGATGCAGGCAGGTTGCAAGTAACTCAATGAAATGATTTGCAGCAGCTTCTTATGAAACAGACAGGTTGCAAGCAGCTCATGCAGACAGCTTACAAGCAGCTGAAGAAAAGCCTCGCAACTGCTTTCTTTCTTCTATAAATAGAAGAGTTTTCAGTTCATTATGTACATTAGTTTGAAAGTTAAATTATATATCAATCTCTCTATACTTGTCTTCGGTTTATTTACGTTACAGTTATTATTTTATAACAAAAAGAATCAATTAAGTGTTATATTACGTGTCATACCTACAATTCATTGAAATTTTATTACCCTTTTTCGGCCATATGTCTTTGAATTAATAAAAATGGGTAAGAGATCAAACTAATATCCAGTTGATTTAACTTTTCCCCCTATTAACTCTATGAAATGACAAATTATTTATAATTAATACTTATATTGTAAGGCTGCAAACACGTTGTTATATTCGAGGTTGACCAACTTGTTCAATTTTTTGGGTGAAAAAGTTTGATACGTGAAAGAATAACATTCAAATTGAAACTTTAACCCTTTAAGATAATGAGTTGTCACAATCTCAAATCCTAACTAGTCGTGATGATGTCTATTATGGAACTAGGCTAGTTATTATCACATAATTATCCAATTACTTTGACGAATTATCCCAAATTTATCAAATAACATTTCATAGCAAGTATATAATACTCAAATTCTTTAAACAACATAAATAATCTAACCGACTATAACCCTTCTCCCAGAACTGGAGTCAACGGATCACGAGCATCTAAGAATAATACTAACACTGCTAATGTCATAAAATAATGTCTCAGAACAAAATACTAAATACTCATGAAGGAAGGGAAATTGAGAAGTTGTGGACGCTTGACAGCTACCTCGAAATCCCGAATGCTGACGCCGATCGGACTCAGATGATTACTGCTCAGAATCAGTACCTGGATTTGCACAGAGAGATTCAAGGAGTAATGATAAGTACGCCAACTCAGTAGTAATAAAAATAAATCAAGTTTGAAGATAAGAAACACACAGTACATAACATCAATTCACAAATAGCAAAATACTAAGTTTAAAAATGTATATTTTTAGTCCATATGTTTAAAAATCCATTTCCGTAAAAATCCTTTGAACAAGTATAATTTCCAATGGTTCTCAGTAAAATTCCCAAAAATCTCAGCATGAAAGATGAAATGAATCATAATCAAAAGCTCAGAAAAATATCATTATAAACCGCCCCTCGGGCCAAATCATCACTCATAATCAGTCACTCAACACCTCACCATCACTCAGCAATAGTCACTCAGCACCTCACAGTCATTCATGCCTCCCAATCACTCGGCACTCGCACTCAGTAGGTACATGCGCTCAATGGGGGTGTACAGACTTCGGAGGGGCTCCTACAGCCCAAGCGCTATAAATAGCCAAATCATGGAATCAATCACTCAGGCACTCGGCCTCTCTCATTCCATAAATATTCTCAATATATTGGCCCTCGGCCTTAAATAGTCAGAAACTTCTCAACATGCCACTCGGACCATAAATAAACGGGGTTCTCGACCAAAAACAGTATTTCATTTCAGAAAATGATAATATCAACAAATTTGAGTGTCAAACAGTTTAACAAGAAGGACTGAGTGAAAAATCATGATTACTACGTGAGGAATGTCAGAAAATATCCCCCGAGGGGTTTAAACAGATCGGCACTAGGCCCCAAACGTGGCTTATAGCCCAAATATATCAAGAACATAGTAATACTATTTAACATATGATTTGAAAGCAGTTTCGCAACTCAATAGTTGCCTTAGGAGAAACGGATTTCCAAATTTCCAGTCTGTGCATACCCACACTCGTCATCCAGTGTGTGTGTCATTCCAAGACAGGGAATTGATGTAAAGTATGGGGTTTCATACCCTCAGGACAGGATTTAAAGACATTACTTACCTCAAGCCCGAAAAGCTACTCTGCAATGTTCTTGCCCCTCGAATCGGCTCTTGAACGCTCCGAATCTATCAAAATCAGATTTATCACATCAAAATGCGCTAGGGAGTTGAAACCCAATCGAAAAATATCAACATTAGGTACAATTCCCGAAATTGGCCAAAACCCGAACCTTGGGCGCACGTCTCGGAACTCGACAAACTTTATACCAAAATGATCCTCATCCTCTCACGAGTCTATACATATAAAGAACGCAAAAATCAGAGTCCAAATGACCCCTCAAATCACCCCTAGAAGGTCTCTAAAACTCAAACCCTAGTTCTCCCTTTTTCCACTGATTTTTTCCAATTAAACACTACTAATTAGGTTGTGATCACATATAATCGAGTTATGGAGTCCAAAAACCTTACCTTGATGAAGAATAATAATTTTCCTCTTCAAAAATCCTCCAAAAGCTCGGAACCCGCAATAACAATGGTGAAAAGAAGGCTAAAAATCGCTAAGTCCTCTTTTTATACTTTCTGCCCAGGATTTTCGCACCTGCGGCCCTTTTCCTCGCACTTGCGGACCGCACCAGATCTCAAGACCTCCGTACCTGTGACTTTTCATTAAACGGACAATTCTCGCACATGCGGCCCAGGTGTAGCACCTGCGGCTCGCATATGCAGCCAACACAACCGCTCTTGCGGATTCTCTCCACATGGCCTCCACCGCACCTGCGACCTTCCTGGACGCTCCTGCGGCTCGCACCTGCGATCAAATATCCGCAGGTGCGGAAATGACAGTAGCAGAAACAGCAGCAGCTGATGCTACATTTTTCAACTCCAAAAATCCTTGTTAACCATCTAAAATCAATCCCGAGCCCCTCGGGACCCCAACCAAACATACCAACACGTCATAAATGATCATCTGGGCTTAGTTTCACCCTCGAAACAATCAAAATAACATCAAAACACCAAAATCACATCAAATTCAAGCCTATGAACTTTGAAATTCCTAAATTCCACCAATCGTGTCGGAATCATCCAAAACACCTCCGATTGACCTGATACTTTGCACACATATCCAAAATGACATTACGGACCTTCTCCAACTTCCAGAATTCCATTCCGACCCCAATAGCCTATTTTCCACTGCCGACCGAAATTCGCCAAATGGTAATAATAATGCAGATTGTACGGAACAACCGGCCGGGTCGTTATATTCTCCCCCTCTTAAACAAACGTTCGTCCTCGAACGAGTCTAGAAACATACTTGGAGTCTCAAACAAGTGAGGATATCTTCTCTGCATCTCCCGCTCGGTCTCCCAAGTAGCCTCCTCTACTAGTTGCGCTCTCCATTTCACCTTCACTGAAGCTATATCCTTAGACCTCAAATTTCTGACCTGACGACCCAAAATAACCACTGGCTCTACCTCATATGATATATCACCCTCAAGTTGCACTGTTCTGAAGTCTAACACATGAGACGGGTCACCAATATACTTCTGGAGCATCGACACATGGAATACCGGATGAACACTTGATAAGCTGGGTGGCAAGGCAAGCCTATAAGCCACCTCTCCAACCCTCTGAAGTACCTCAAAAGGCCCAATAAACCGGGGACTCAACTTTCCCCTCTTCCAGAACCTCATCACACCCTTCATGGGTGACACCTTCAGCAGTACCTTCTCTCCCACCATGAAAGACACATCCCGGACCTTCCGGTCTGCATAACTCTTCTGCCTGGACTGCGCCGTGCGAAGTCGCTCCTGAATCAACTTCACCTTATCCAACGCATCCTGAACTAAGTCTATGCCCAATAGCCTAGCCTCACCCGGCTCAAACCAACCAACCGGAGATCTACACCTCCTACCATACAAAGCCTCATACGGGGCCATCTGAATACTAGACTGGTAGTTATTATTATATGCAAACTCCGCGAGTGGCAGAAACTGGTCCCAGGAAACCCCAAAATCAATCACACAGGCACGCAACATGTCCTCTAAAATCTGAATAGTCCGCTCCGACTGTCCGTCGGTCTGAGGATGAAATGCAGTACTCAACTCTACCCGAGTACCCAAACCCCTCTGCACGGCTCCAAAACTGAGATGTCAACTGAGTACCTCTGTCCAAAATGATAGAAACTGGAACCCCTTGCAATTGGACAATCTCCCTGATGTAGATCTAAGCTAGCCGCTCCAAAGTATAAGTAGTACTAACAGGTCCCGGACCTTCCGATCCGCATAACTCTTCTGCCTGGACTGCGCCGTGCGAAGTCGCTCCTGAATCAACTTCACCTTATCCAACGCATCCTGAACCAAGTCTATGCCCAATAGCCTAGCCTCACTCGGCTCAAACCAACCAACCGGAGATCTACACCTCCTACCATACAAAGCCTCATACGGGGCCATCTGAATACTGGACTGGTAGCTATTATTATATGCAAACTCCGCGAGTGGCAGAAACTGGTCCCAGGAAACCCCAAAATCAATCACACATGCACACAACATGTCCTCTAAAATCTGAATAGTCCTCTCCGACTGTCCGTCGGTCTGAGGATGAAATGCAGTACTCAACTCTACCCGAGTACCCAAACCCCTCTGCACGGCTCCAAAACAGAGATTCAACTGAGTACCTCTGTCCAAAATGATAGAAACTGGAACCCCTTGCAATTGTACAATCTCCCTGATGTATATCTAAGCTAGCCGCTCCAAAGTATAAGTAGTACTAACAGGTCCCGGACCTTCCGATCCGCATAACTCTTCTGCCTGGACTGCACCGTGCGAAGTCGCTCCTGAATCAACTTCACATTATCCAACGCATCCTGAAACAAGTCTATGCCCAATAGCCTAGCCTCACCCGGCTCAAACCAACCAACCGGATGCAAAGCCTCATACGGGGCCATCTGAATGTTGGACTGGTAGCTATTATTATATGCAAACTCCGCGAGTGGCAGAAACTGGTCCCAGGAAACCCCAAAATCAATCACACAGGCACGCAACATGTCCTCTACAATCTGAATAGTCCGCTCCGACTGTCCGTCAGTCTGAGGATGAAATGCAGTACTCAACTCTACCCGAGTACCCAAACCTCTCTGCACGGCTCCAAAACTGAGATGTCAACTGAGTACCTCTGTCCAAAATGATAGAAACTGGAACCCCTTGCAATTGGACAATCTCCCTGATGTAGATCTAAGCTAGCCGCTCCAAAGTATAAGTAGTACTAACAGGAATGAAGTGCGCGTACTTGGTCAGCCGATCCTCAATGACCCAAATAGCATCAAATCTCCTCGAAGACCATGGGAGCCCACCTACAAAGTCCATGGTGATCCGCTCCCACTTCCACTCCGGAATATCTAACCTCTGAAGTAATCCACCTGGTCTCTGGTGCTCATACTTGACCTGCTGGTAGTTGAGACACCGGGTTACATACTCAACAATATCCCTCTTCATCCGCCTCCACCAATACTACTGCCTCAGATCCTGTTACATCTTCGCGGCACCCGGATGGATGGAATACCGCGAGCTGTGGGCCTCTGCTAATATCAACTCCCGAAGCCCATCCACATTAGGCACGCAAATACGGCCCTGCATCTTCATAACTCTGTCATCCGCAATAGTCTCATCCCTGGAATCACCTCGACGGACCCTGTCCTGGAGAACTAACTAGTGTCGGTCATCATACTGGCGTGCTCTAATCTGATCATAAAGAGAAGACCTGGAAACCATGCTAGCTAACACGCGCGGAGGCTCTGACAAATCCAATCTCACCAACTGACCCGCTAAAGCCTGAACATCAAGTGCTAAAGGTCGCTCTACTGTTGAAAGGTAGGCTAGACTCCCCAAACTCTCGGCTCTGCGACTCAGGGCATCGGCCACTACATTGGCCTTCCCCGGATGATACAAAATAGCGAGGTCATAATCCTTGAGAAGCTCTAACCACCTCCTCTGACGCAAATTCAAGTCCTTCTGCTTTAGCAGATACTGCAGACTACGATGATCGGTGAAAATCTCACACTGCACCCCATACAAATAATGGCGCCAAATCTTCAAGGCATGAACAATGGTAGCTAACTCAAGATCGTGCACTGGATAATTCTTCGCGTGCACCTTCAACTGTCTAGACGCGTACAATCACCTTACCGTCCTGCATCAATACCGCTCCCAAACCAACTCTGGAAGCATCACAGAAGACTGTATAGGAACCCGAACCAGTAGGCAAAACCAATATCGGAGTTGTGGTCAATGCTGACTTGAGCTTTTGAAAGCTCTCCTCACACTCATCGGACCATCTGAATGGAGTACCCTTCTGAGTCAATTTGGTCAAGGGTGAAGCAATAGAAAAGAAGCCCTCCACAAAGAGATGGTAATATCCCTCCAAACCAAGGAAGCTCATAATCTCTGTAGCTGAGGACGGTCTGGGCCAACACTACACCGCCTCAATATTCTTCGGATCAACCTGAATACCCTCATAAGACACCACGTGCCCCAAGAAAGCTACTGAACCAAGCCAAAACTCACACTTGGAGAACTTTGCATAAAGCTTCTCCTCCCTCAACCTCTGCAACACAACCCTCAAATGTTGAACATGCTCCTCCTAGCTACGAGAATATACAAGGATTTAATCAATGAACATAATGACGAAAGAATCAAGGTAAGGCTGAAACATGTTATTCATCAAATGCATGAACGCAACTGGGGCATTGGTCAGCCCAAATGACATGACCTGAAACTCAAAATGACCATATCTGGTCCTGTAGCCTCTCGAAGATAAGTACAGACGTCTCTGTACCGATCCGTAAGACTCTACTAAACCTGCTCATGACCGTTGAATCCTATGTAACCTAGAGCTCTAATACCAACTTGTCACGACCCCAAATCCTAACTAGTCGTGATGGCGCCTATCGTGGAACTAGGCTAGCCATTATCACATAATTACCCAATTACTTCGGCGAATTATCCCAAATTCATCAAATAACGTTTCATAGCAAGTATATAATACTCAAATTCTTTAAACAACATAAATAATCTAACCGACTATAACCCTTCTCCCAGAACTGGAGTCAACTGATCACGAGCATCTAAGAATAATACTAACACTGCTAATGTCATAAAACAATATCTCATAACAAAATACTAAATACTCATAAAGGAAGGGAAATTGAGAAGTTGTGGACGTTGGACAGCTACCTCGAAATCCCAAATGCTGACGTCGATCGGACTCAGATGATTACTGCTCAGAACCAGTACCTGGATATGCACACAGAGGTGTAGGGAGTAATGATAAGTACGCCAACTCAGTAGTAATGAAAATAAATCAAGTCTGCAGATAAGAAACACACAGTACACAACATCAATTCACAAATAGCAAAATACTAAGTTTAACAATGTATATTTTTAATCCATATGTTTAAAAACAAGTCTCCGTAAAACTCCTTTAAACAAGTATGATTTCCAATGGTTCTCAGTAAAATTCCCAAAGATCTCAGCATGAAAGAAGAAATGAATCATAATCAAAAGCTCAGCAAAATATCATTATAAACCACCCCTCGGGCTAAATTATCACTCATAATAAGTCACTCAGCACCTCACCATCACTCAGCAACAGTCACTAAGCACCTCACAGTCACTCATGCCTCCCAATCACTCGGCACTCACACTCAGTAGGTACATGCGCTCACTAGGGGTGTACAGACTCCGGAGGGGCTCCTACAGCCCAAGCGCTATAAATAGCCAAATCATGGCATCAGTCACTCAGGCACTCGGCCTCACTCAGTCAGACATTCTCGACATGCCACTTGGGCCATAAATAAACGGTTTTCTCGACCCAAAACAGTATTTCATTTCAGGAAATGATAATATAAACAAATATGAGTGTCAAACAGTTTAACAAGAAGGACTGAGTGAAAAATCATGATTACTACGTGAGGATATCAGAAAATAGCCCCCGAGGGGTTTAAACAGATCGGCACTAGGCCCCAAACGTGGCTTACAACCCAAATATATCAAGAACATAGTAATATTATTTAACATATGCTTTGAAAGAAGTTTCGCAACTCAATAGTTACCTCAGGAGGAACGGATTTCCAAATTTCTAGTCCGTGCACGCCCCACACTCGTCATCCAGTGTGTGCGTCACTCTAAGACAGGGAAATGATGTAAAGTCCGGAGTTTCATACCCTCAGGACAGGATTTAAAGACATTACTTATCTCAAACTAGCTCGAAAAGCTACTCTGCAATGTTCTTACCCCTCGAATCGGCTCACGAATGCTCCGAATCTATCAAAATCAGATTTATCACATCAAAATACGCTAGGGAGTTGAAACCCAATCGAAAATTATCAACATTAGGCACAATACCCAAAATTGGCCAAAACTCAAACCCTCGGCCCACGTCTAGGAACTAGACAAACTTTATACCAAAATGATCCTCATCCTCTCACGAGTCTATACATATAA
Source organism: Nicotiana undulata (assembly GCA_005239495.1). Classification (NCBI taxonomy): domain Eukaryota; kingdom Viridiplantae; phylum Streptophyta; class Magnoliopsida; order Solanales; family Solanaceae; genus Nicotiana; species Nicotiana undulata. The sequence goes on along the minus strand of ML295544.1, from coordinate 7,567 downwards.
AGAACGCTGAAATCGGAGTCCAAATGACCCCTCAAATTACCCCTAGAAGGTCTTTTAAACTCAAGCCTTAGTTCTCCCTTTTCCACTGATTTTTCCCAATTAAACACTACTAATTAGGTATTAATCACATATAATCGAGTTATGGAGTCCAAAAACCTTACCTCAATGAAGAACAATCATTTTCTTCTTCAAAACCCTCCAAAAGCTCGGAACCCGCAATAACAATGGTGAAAAGAAGGCTAACAATCGCTAAGTCCTCTTTTTATACTTTTTGCCCAGACTTTTCGCACCTGCGGATCTTTTCCTCGCACCTGCGGACCTCACCTGCGCTCAAGACCTTCGCACCTGTGACTTTTCATTAAACGGACAATTCTCGCACCTGCGGCTTGCAGATGCGGCCAACACAACCGCTCCTGCGGAGTTTCTCCCACCTGGCCTCCACCGCACCTGCGACCTTCCTGGCCGCTCCTGTGGCTCGCACCTACGGTCAAATATCCGCAGGTGCGGAAATGACAATAGTAGAAACACTAGCAGATGGTGCTGCATTTTTCAACTCCAAAAATTCCCAATAACCATCCGAAATCAATCTCGAGCCCCTCGAGACCCCAACCAAATATATCAACACATCATAAATGATCATCCGGACTTATTCGCACCCTCGAAACAGTCAAAATAACATCAAAACACTAAAATCACATCAAATTCAAGCCTATGAACTTTGAAATTCCTAATTCCACCAACGATGCCGAGATCATCCGAAACACCTCTGATTGACCTGAAATTTTGCACATAAATCCAAAATGACATTATGGACCTGCTCCAACTTCCGGAATTCCATTCCGACCCCGATAGCCTATTTTCCACTGCCGACCGAAATTCGCCAACAACTAACTTTCGCCAATTCAAGCCTAATTCTACACTGGACATCGCAAAAACATTCTGAACACACTCCTAAGTCCTAAATCACCTAACGAAGCTATCCAAGCCATAAAATTTGCATTCTGAGACCGTTTACCAAATAGTCAACTCCCTGTTAATTTTTCTAACTATAAAGCTACTTTTAGAGACTAAGTGTCTCAATTCTCACTGCAGCCATTTTGAACCCGAGCCAACCGACTCCACCACAAAATAAACAGTACAACCAATGCATGACAAGGCAAAAACAGTAATAATAATAATGCAGATTATATGGAACGACCGGTCGGGTCGTTACATGAGTAAAATATGTTAGAATCATTTATATATTCTAGGATGGTTTTAATTTCCAAAGGGGAAACAATATTATGATTGATTAGGATAAATTAAAGACCACAATTATTCGATTTGACATTAGATGACACCTTTTTGGGAAAAATTCAAAAATAGTCAGATTCATAAGTGGTCATTGAAAAATAGCCACACTTTCAAAAGTAATCGAAATTTAGTCACTTTTCATACAAAATGAACTAAAACACTGTTCAAAATCCAAAAATACTCCAGTATATTATACTGGAGTTCCAACATAAGTATACTGGAACTCCAGCATATAATATTGGAGTTCCAGCATAAGTATACTAGAACTCCAGCATAATATAATGGACTTCCAGCATAAGTTGATGAGAATTGAGAATTAGCTTGAATGAGCTTCATAGAGAGAAGTAATGGAACAATAGGTTCCAGAAGGAGCTTCATAGAGAGCAAATGAAAAAAGGCTATTCTCATTAAGGAAGAAGAAGCGTTCAATACAATGCTATCACTATTTATATACACATCACAATTAACCAACTCATTAATCAAGCTTACTACTCCACTAACTATTCTAACATCCAATCCAATAATTAGTTATAACTAACTAATCAGCTAACTACCACAGTCACATGGTTGCCACGTGACCTCTCTATCTTTAATACTCCCTCTCAATCTAGGTAGTACAAAGAGATTAAGCACTCCTAGCTTTCTCATCAAATACTCATGTTGTGATCTTTTATGTGCCTTAGTGAATAAGTCTACCTCCTGATCTTTGGACTTTACATGTTTTGTCTTGACGATTCCTTGTTGTACCTTCTCTCTTATGAAGTGTAGATCAATCTGTATATGCTTCGTACTTTCATGGAATATGGGATTTGCAGCAATTTGAATTGCTGCCTTACTATCACAGTGCAACTCCACTGGCAGATCAATTCCTGCTCCCAGTTCTTTGCAAAGTCCTATTAGCCAAGAAATTTCTGCAACTCCTGCTACCATACTCTTGTATTCTACTTCTGAAGAGTTCCTTGACACTGTGCACTTCTTCTTGGACTTCCATGACACTAATGAATTTCCCAGTTTCATCACATAACATGTTATTGATTTCCTGAAGACTGGGCATGATGCCTAATCAGCATCATAGAATGCTGTTAATTTGGTGGACTATTCAGAGCTCATTAACAGACCTAAACCAGGAGCTCATTTGATATATCTGACCACCCTTATAGCTGCCTCCATATGAGATTTCTTTGGACAATGCATGAATTAGCTCAAGACATGGACTGCATAGCATATGTCTGGCCTAGCCATGGTGAGATACAACAACTTTCCAACCAATCTCTGGTAGGGACCTGGATCTATCAACTTGTCATTTTCTGTCATCTTCGCATGCTGGTCATACTCAGCAGTAGTGAATCTTTGATTAGATTCCATGGGTGTAGCTATTGGTCTAGATCCTGCCAGTCCAAGATCAGTGATGAGTTCCATAGCAAACTTCCTTTGATTCATTAATATTCCTTCGTTGGATCTTGTTATTTCAATACCAAGGAAGAATCTTAGTTCCCCTAGATACTTGATCTTGAAGCTATTTTTTAACATAATCTTAGCCTCTGAGATCAGTGTTGGATCATTCCCAGTGATGAGAAGATCATCTACATACACCAATATAATGGCTAAACTTGTCACTTGCTTCTTTGTGAATAGAGAATAGTCAAAATGGCTTTGTACAAAGCCTGAACTAATCAGTGCCTCAGTCAGCTTCAGATTCCACTGTCTTGAGGCATGTTTCAGACCATACAGGGATGTGCAGCCTACACACTTTCTCCCCTTGTCTGGAAAATCCCCGAGGCAAACACGTATAAACTTCTTCAGTGAGATCTCCTTGCAAAAAGGCATTGTACACATCCATTTGGTATAGATTCCACTTGTGAGCAACAACTAAGGCTATGACTACTCTCACTGTCACCATCTTGACCACAGGAGAAAATGTTTCATGATAATCAAGACCTTCTATCTGGTTGTATCCCTTGGCAACTAGGGGTGCCTTGTGCCTTTCAACCTCACCATTTTCTTTATACTTGATGTTGAAAACCCACCTACAGCCAATAGGTTTCTTTCCTGTTGGGAGATCCACTAAGAACCATGTACCATTATCCTTGAGTGCCTGCAACTCTTGATTCATAGCTGCAATCCATTTTGAATCTAGAGCAGCTTCTTCATAGCTTGCAGGTTCCTTCAAACAGGTGATCTTGGACAAATAAGCTTGAAACTTAGTTGAAAACCTATTGTGTGTCAAGTAGTTTTGCATAGGGTACTTGCAAGTCTGCTTGTCCTCTGGCCTCATTAGAGACCCATTACATATATAATCTTGCATCCACAAAGGTTCCTTAGCAGTTCTGGATGATTTCCTTAGCTGTTGAACATCATGCTTAGATGTCTCTTAATCAGGAGATGAGGACTGCTGTTGGTGTACATCTTCAAATGAAAAAGGATGGAGGCTGCAATTCTTCTTCTGGTTGTCCTCATCAATTTGAAAAGAGTCATCATCTGGTGGTACAGTGTATCGGTCAGGAACATCTTTACCTTGAGGAAATCCTGCATCATTAGTAAATTGAAGATCCAGTACACCACTAGGAAATAACTGCAATTTCCCTTTCTTGAGAAGCTGAAAAGGGAAAATATGCTCCACAAACTTGACATCCCTGCTTACAAAAAAGGAGTTAGTCAAGATATTATATAGTTTGTACCCTTTTTGGGATGAAGAATATCCCATCAGTACAGCTCCAATTGATCTAGTTGCAAATTTATCTCCCTCTCCTAGTGTTTTAGCAAAACATAAACATCCAATGGTCCTTATGTGCTGCAAGGAAGGCACCTTTCCATATATCATCTCAAATGATGATTTTCCTGATAACACTGACAAAGGCAATCTATTTATCACATAGACAGCTGCCTGCACACAAAACCCCCAAAATTTGAGAGGCAAGAAACCTTGTAGTCTAATAGCTCTAGCCACTTCAAGTATGTGTCTTTGTTTCCTTTCCAGTACTCCATTTTGTTGTGGAGTATGGACACAAGAACTCTGGTGAATCGTTCCATAAGATTGAAATAGACTGTGACATTCATTATTAAAAAATTCATATCCATTATCACTCCTCAACACCTTCACAATCATATCAAACTGAGTTTTTATTAATGCTAAAAATTGTCTCAAGCATACAACCACATCACTTTTAAGTCTTAGCAAGTAAATCCATGTCATTCTACTGCAATCATCTACTATAGTAAGGAAGAATCTGTGTCCATTATGAGTTGGTACTCTATATGGACCCCAAACATCTACATGAATCAATTGAAAAGGTTTATTTGATCTATTTAGACTCTTAGGGAAAGGCAATCTGCCTTGTCTAGCCAAAGGACAGATTGTGCAATCCTTTATTCCATCTCCACTATGCTTAAACTTTATGTTTGGAATTTGCTTCACTACTTTTTCTGGGGCATGTCCAAGTCTCCCATGACATACTTTCAAGTCTTCTTTCTGTATAGAATGATTATGCAGCTGTACATTTTCTGCCTTGGCTTCCATTTTCTGATGTAGCAACTTGTACGATCCTTCTAATTCTTTACCAATCCCCTTCACCTTCCCACTGTGAAGGTTATGCATTACCAAAAGTCAGTATAAAAGGATACAAAACATCTCAAGTCCCTTGTAAGTTTGGATACAGACAACAAGTTATATTGAAAACTTGGTACATATAAGACATTCTTAATTACACAGTCTTCACCAATCTTACTTTCCCCAGTACATTCAACATCAAGGGCAGTTCCATCAGGTAAATATACCTTTGGTGTATTGCCTAGAATCTCAGTGTTTATTCTGTCAAGTAGTTCTCTAGTGAGAACCATATGATTGGTTGCACCAAAGTCAACTATCCAACTTTCGTTCTTAACTGCTTTATTAGTAGTAGAAGTCTTAGTTGTACCTGCAAAACTTGAATTTTCACTTGTGTCCTTATGATCAGCTTCAGTATCTGATCATACTATTCCTGAGTAAACAGAATTGGCATTCCTTGAGCTGAATTTGCAGCAGCAACACTCATCCCCTGTTGGCCTTCCTGTGAATTTGCTCCAGCTAACTGCTTTGTCATTGATTGTTGTCCTTCATATGTTGTTGCATTAGCCATAGGTCTTTGAGGAAACCCTGTTGTTTTCTTCCTCACAGTTGGATATCCATGGAGCTTAAAACAATTGTCCCTAGTATGTCCTTTGTAATTGCAATAATCACATAACAAGTTCCCTCTCCTAGGCTTATAATTATTTTCAGAATTCACTCCTTTACTGGTGAACAATGTTGTTCCATCTTCAATGTATTGAGAGAACTTTCCTAAGTGCCTCTGGCTTTCTTCAGAAACTATCATAGAATAGGCCTTATTTACTGTAGGAACTGGGTTCATCATTAAGATCTGACTTCTAGCTTGATTGTATGTTTCATTCAGCCCCAATAAAAACCGCAATAACCTTTGGTACTCAAAATGCTCAAAATAGCTCTTAGATTCTGGACAATTACATCCAGGACAAGGCATTAGAGCATCATATTCTTCCCATAAATCTTTCAGTTTTGAAAAATAGGCAGATAATGAAGAGATCACATGCGACAGATTAGCAATTTCCTTATGCAAGTAGAAAATGCGAGATCCGTCCACTTTATCAAACTTATCCTTCAAATCAGTCCAAAATTTGTGAGAATTGGACTTATATATAATTCCGCTAAGCAAATCCTTACTTACTGCATTCATGATCCATGATAAAACTATTACATTACATTTTTTTCAAAGCTCATGCAAGGATCGATCAAACTTATCTTTAGTACAACGGTCGTCAACAAATCCTAGCTTACTTTTACCAATTAAACTTATTTTCATAGATCTGCTCCACAACGCATAATTCTCAGATCCAGTCAATTGAATAGAAATCAACGAACTACCTGGAGTATCACAAGGTTGCAGGTACATAGGATGATGATGATCGATGTTAACTCCAGAACTTGCTCCAGTAGAAATCTCTTCTCCAGCCGCCATAATCAGCAACCTCAATTGAATTATAGTTGAATTAGTTCTCGAATCACCAGATTACAAAATCGTCAACAAAAAAGATAGAATTAGGTCAATCGATTGAGAAACCTATCAAGGAAGGTTCAAGCGATCAACAATCCAAAAAACTTTATAGAATCGAAGATAATCAACCTCAGTGAGCATGAATCTGGCTCCTGGTCTCTGATACCATGATGAGAATTGAGAATTAGCTTGAATGAAAAAGAAGAAGTAATGGAACAGTAGGTTCCAGAAGGAGCTTCATAGAGAGAAAATGAAAAAAAGGCTATTCTCATTAAGGAAGAAGAAGCGTTCAATACAATGCTATCACTATTTATATACACATCACAATTAACCAACTCATTAATCAAGCTTACTACTCCACTAACTATTCTAACAATCATCCAATAATTAGTTATAACTAACTAATCAGCTAACTACCACAGTCACATGACTGTCATGTGACCTCTCTATCTTTAATATAAGTACACTAGTTCCAGCAAAGTATACTGGTCCAGTACAATATGCTGGAAGTTCATACACAGGTGCTCGAATCTTCAGTATCATTGAAAACGGAGAGGAGCAGAACACCTCATGCGCTCAGTTGACTAGTTTATAAAAATCAAAACGGACAATGTATTTGAACGGATCACTAGTAAACAGTCAGTTCTAAATTAAATATTTGTAAAGCAGTTAGTCAATACGTTCTGAATTTTAGATTTACAGTTTAAATTTTCAGGACATACATAGTCTTTCTATGCAATTGAGAAGGTGATGATATAGTGACGATAATAAATTTTTGTGCTTTAGTCTTATACAAAGATGGAATCGGGGATATAATATTACCATGCTTTTCCCATTTAAATAAATCTGAGGCCAACATATATGATGATTGAACAATGACTAAATTAGCAAAATAATATTAGACCATTGAGCAAAACCCATTTTCTCCCTTCATGTAGTGGTGAAATTATTCTTTTTGACAAAACCTGAGGAACACAAAACATGTTTCTTCTCTTCCACTCAACGAATTTAGTGATTGTTTTTTCTTTTGGGGAAAAAAATCTAAAATATTTGGTGTTGACTGTAGAAGAGTAGAGACCATTTTCATACTGTTAGAAGACCTGGATATAGGTCAATAAAAGGGGCCCACGGCCCAATTAAATGCCCGTGGACTTTTTTTTTAAGTGAAAATAATACTGTATAATCTCTCTCAAAATAATAGTCAATATATATATATATATATATATATA
>ML295541.1:0-12350 GCA_005239495.1 Nicotiana undulata | reverse complement strand
GCTAGGACGCCACGGGGCGCGTCCAAGGGGTCATAGGGCATGGATGGAAAGCCGCCCATGACAGATTGGATGTTTCTAAGACCGACAGTGTTCTAGCTTATACGGTGGCTCGTTTTTCATTATTCGACCGTATTCGGCATCGGCAGTATGATGATCTTCATTTGCGTGCCCTTAGGGACATGGTTCGGCACGGAGGTGCCAAGCAGGTTTCAGTTGGTGATGATGGAGTCTTGCGGATGTAGGTCCGTATTTGTGTGTCTGATGTTGATGGACTTCGTGAGTTGATATTGCAGGAGGCCCATAGTTCTCGGTATTCCATTCATCCAGGCGCTGCAAAGATGTATCAGGATTTGCGGCAACATTACTGGCGGCGAAGGATGAAGAAAGATATCGTGGCATATGTAGCTCGGCTCTTGAACTGTCAGCAGGTTAAGTACGATCACCAAAGACCCCGCGGATTGGCAGATTGAGATTCCTGAGTGGAAGTGGGAGCGTGTCACCATGGAATTCGCAGTTGGACTCCCACTTACTCAGAGGAAGTTCGATGCGGTATGGGTCATAGTGGATAGGCTGACCAAGTCAGCGCATTTCATTCCTGTGGCAGTTTCCTATTCTTCGGAGAGGTTAGCAGGGATCTACATCAAGGAGATTGTTCGCCTTCATAGTGTGCCCGTGTCCATTATTTCTGACCAAGGTACTCAGTTTACCTTGCATTTCTGGAGAGTATTTCAGCTTGAGTTGGGCACACGGGTTGAGTAGAGTACAGCATTTCATCCTCAGACGTACGGACAGTCCGAGCGTACTATTCAGACTTTGGAGGATATGCTGCGGGAATGTGTCATTGACTTTGGAGGTTCTTGGGACCAGTTTTTGCCTTTAGTTGAGTTTGCCTACAACAACAGCTATCAGTCGAGCATTCGGATGGCTCCTTATGAGGCGTTGTATGGTAGGCGGTGTCGGTCACCGATTGGGTGGTTTGAGTCGGAGGAGGCTCGGTTGTTGGGTACGGAGTTAGTGCAGGATGCCTTGGATAAGGTGAAGATCATTCAGGATAGACTTCATACAGCTCAGTCCAGGCAGAAGAGTTATGCAGACCGCAGGGTTTGTGATTTTGCATTTATGGTCGCAGAGCAGGTATTGCTTCGAGTGTCGCCCATGAAGGGTGTGATGAGGTTCGGAAAGAAGGGCAAGCTAAGCCCTAGATTTATTGGCCCGTTTGAGATTCTTGACATAGTGGGAGATGTGGCTTACAGGCTTGCTTTGCCACCGAGTTTATCAGTCGTGCATCCAGTGTTCCATATATCTATGCTTCAGAGGTATCACGACGATTAGGGGTGTTCATGGTTCGATTTGGATCAGTTTTTCCCTAAAAAGAAACCAAACCAAGTAAGTCGGTTTTTCAAATATTAGAACCAAACCAAACCAATTAAGTCGGATTTTCTCGATTTGGTTTATGTCAGTTTTTTGGTTTTTTCGGTTATTTATCGATTTTTTCTTAAATATAAGACATACACTACCAAACACATATTCCGGCAACCACATTTTCAACGTGACACTATCAAATTGCCCTTTGAGAAATCTATTATTCACTAAAATATATTGATGAGAATTGAATCAAATAGCGATGAATAATTTATGGACTCAATTAAAAATATTTTTTTTAACATGAAATGGATTCTTACACTTAACAAAAGAAAACCACTAATCAAACTAGAATATAAAGGTAAAGAATTGTACTAAAAGTGCAAACGATTAACATTCACCATAAAATTTTTGAAACATTGTCTAAAAATATACATATATATAGGTGTAATAATAAATTTGAAATAGCCATTCCAATAGTCGGTTTGGTTCGGTTATTTTTTTATTAAAACCAAAACCAAACCAAATTTGATCGGTTTTTAAAATTCAAAACCAAAATCAAACCAAACCAAAAAGTATCGATTTTTTTGGCTGGTTTGGTTTGGTTTTTTGGGTTTTTATGAACACCCCTAACGGCAATCCATCCCATGTATTAGACTTCAGCAGTGTCTAGTTGGACAAGAATTTGACCTACGAGGAGGAGTCGGTGGCTATATTAGACCGACAGATTCGCCAGTTGTGATCGAAGAGATATCCTTCGGTCCGTGTTCCGTGGAGAGGTCAGCCTACCGAGGCAGCTACCTGGGAGTCCGAGTCTAATATGCGGAGCCTATATCCCCATCTATTCTGAGATTCAAGTACTATTTTATATTCGTTCGAAAACGTTCTAGAGGTGGAGATTGTGATGACCCAAAAGGTCATCCCGTGTTTTATAAGTCAAATATGTGTTCTGAGGTCTTGAAAACCTCCTTCTATCTCACCTCGATCTGCGTGCGCAGCCCGGGCGTATAGCCGGGAAGACTTTATGTGAAAAACTGAGAAAATAATAGTTTTGTTTTTGAAATTTGATTTAAGTTGACTTTGGTCAATATTTTTGGTAAACGGACCCGGAACCGTGATTTAACGGTCTAGGAGGATCCGTAGGAAAATATGGGACTTGGGCGTATGCTCGAAACCGAATTCCGAGGTCCCAAGCCCGAGAAATGAATTTTTAAAAGAAATTATTTTTCTGAAAATATAAAGGATTTTAGAAATTTGATTATGCTTGAAATTTATGGTATCGGGCCCGTATTTTGGTTCCGGAGCTCGGTACAGGTTCAATATGATAACTATAATATGTCTGTAAAATTTGGTAAGAAACGAAAGTCGTTTGACATGATTCGGACCCATAGTTGTAAAGTTTGATATTTTGGAAATTTTGGAAATTTTCTTTGATTTTGATACTAAATTCGTTGTTTAAAGTGTTATTTTGGCGATTTGATCGCGAGTAAGTCCGTAGAATATTTTTAAGGTTGTGTGCATATTTGGTTTGGAGCCCCGAGGACTCGGGTGAGTTTCGGATAGAGGTCGCGGTGTTATAACTTAGAAAAATCTGGTGTATAATTGATGTTGCTGGTGTCCAGGGATTTTTCCCTATGCCAACGCATGGGATACCATGCGAACACAATGCATACGCGGGGAGGGGGTTGGCTAGTACTGTGCAAACGCATCACACCAGGTGAGAACGCGGAGCACAAGAACCTTGCTCTACACGAACGCACACAAGGGGATGCGAACGCATAGCATATTAGGGGGCTGGGGGCTGGGTAATTAATAACCATGTGCGAACACACCGAAGGCAGTGCAAACGTGAAGGGCAGCAGGAGATAGCCTATTGGAACGCACCACTCAGGTCGCGAACGCATAGAGCAATTTTGCAAATTATTTTTAAAGCCAGTAGCCATTACGGGATTATTTCAAAAACTCATAACTTCTTCTTCTAAACTCCAATTTGGGAGATTTTTGAAAGGGAACTTCATTACAAAATCATAGCTATGTAATCTTAGACTCGTTTTCTTTAATTTTTATCAATACCCATTAGATTTCTAGGCCTAAATCATGTTCTTAAGGGTAAAAAATTAGGGAATTGGGTAGAGTTAGGGATTTTTGAATAATTGGAATTTAGACCTCGTTTGGGGTCAGATTTCGAAACTAATTACATATTCAGGCTCGTGGGTGAATGGGTGATCGGATTTTGATCCGAACCTCGTGTTTTGACCAAGCGGGCTTGTGGTTGATTTTTGACTTTTTGGGAAGAATGTTAGAAAACCTATAATTAAATATTGGAATTGAATTATTTAGCGTTTATTGATGTTATTGAGTCAATTATGTCTAGATACAATCGATTTGGGGTCGAGTTCAAAAGGAAAAGTGGTGATTGAGGCTTGATTTTGGTCGTGGAGGTCGAGGTAAGTGTTTGGCCTAACTTTAGCTTGAGGGAATAGGTGTTGAGTCTTATTTGCTATGTGTTTATACCATGTTCAACGTATAGGTGAGGTGACGAGTACCTATACGTTGGTGTCAAGCATGTCCGTGAGTTGGATATTATGAATTATGTGGTTTTCATTGATATTTCCTATGTTATGGATTGAATTTCACTTTGTGGTTGTTCATTTTGGTAGAAATTCTTGATAATGAATATTGTTAAATATTGGTTTCGGTTGAGAAATCTTATGTAAGGATATGTACTTGAGTGAGATTGGTTATAGTTGTGTCCATTGCCGGGACGGTGATATTTCTATTGTTGTTCTCTTGCCGGGATGTTATGATCTATTATTGTTATTCACATTGTTGATTTTTCCTTGCCAAACTTCTGTTGTTGATATTGTTTGGGTGAGGAAGAGTGTAAAGCACGAAGGGTGATGTCGTGTATTGATTATTGTGAGGATGAGAGCGTAAAAGCACGAAGGGTGATGTCGTGCCATGTTATGATATTAAAAGCACGAAGGGTGATGCCATGTCGTTTCTATTTATTATTTGGTGAGAATGAGAGTAGAAGCACAAAAGGTGATGTCGTACACTTGCCTTATTATTTGGTAAGGATGAGAGTAAAAGCACGAAGGGTGATGTCGTGCTCTGTTTTCTCTGTGTTGTCATTTCCTGATGTTAACTGGATATTTGAACTGTTGTCTTATTTTGTTATTTCTGTTGTCGGATATTTCTTTCCCCCAGCATGTTTTCCCTTTTCCCTTGTACTTAACTGGTTATTCTTGTTGTTATTATTTCTTTCGAATATTATTAAATTGCACAGGTTGTCTTGATTGTCCTGTCCTAGCCTCATCACTACTTCGCCGAGGTTAGGCTCGACACTTACTCAGTACATGGGGTCGGTTGTATTGATGTTACACCTGCACATCTTTTGTTGTGCATATCCCGGTACAGGACCCTTTGGACATTAGAGAGAGGAGGTTGCCTTCAGTCCACACGGAGACACCGAGGTAGTCCTGTAGGCGTCCGCAGGCCTTGGCGTCCCCTTACACTTCTTTATTTCTGTTTTTTTTTTTCTACTTCAGATTCAGATGTATTTACTTCCTTCAGACTGTTATATGTATTATTCGTAGGTAGTTCGTGATATTGTGAGTCCCATATTCTAGGGTTTGGCTAGTTTTGGGTGAAATTTCGTAAAGGCTTTGTATTGAAATACATATATCTTGCTTCATCTTACATTTGTATTCATGTCATTGTGGTAATTCACCTGTTTTCGACTATTAACAAAGGAACAAAGTAAATTGAATATTCACGTTGGCTTGCCTAGCGGGTTCAACGTTAGAGGCCATCACGGTCCCGACGGTGGGAAATTCGAGTCGTAACACCTTGCTTGCTGCATCTGGAGGCTGCGCTCCATCTACTGAAGTACCTGAAGGGTAATGCTTATTTTGGTGTCTTTTTTAACAATTTTCCTGATCTTTCTGTGGCTACTTATTGTGATAGTGACTGGGATGCATGACCTGACATAAGGAGGCCTGTCACTAGGTTTTGTGTGTTATTGGGAGGCAGCTTGGTTGGGTGGAAGTCAAAGAAACAGCATGCGGTCTTTGTGTCCTTTGCTGAGACTGAGTATAGAGCTATGAATAAGGCTATTAGTGAACTTACTTGGTTGCATCGACTGCTTTTGGATTTGGGAGTCAGTTGTCCCTCTTCTGTTCCCTTGTTTTGTGATAGTGAGGCAGCCATTCACATTGCCAAGAATTTAGTGTTCCATGAACACACTAAACATATTGAGTTGGATTGCCATCTTGTTCGAGCAAAGCTTGTTGAGGGATTCATTCATTTGTTGCATACTTCTTCCTCCACTCAACTCGCGGATGTCTTCACCAAGGCCTTGGCTGGGGCTGCTCATCATGGCCTTTTTCCAAGTTGGGAGTGGTCTCCCCTCCAACTTGAGGAGGTGTAACTTAGTCATGCGTATTTTTTTTCTTTTTAATCATTGGGCCTAGCTGGTTACAGTTGGATCTCCGGGCCCAATATATACTTTTCGGCAGTTCTTGTATTAGAATTAGATAGATAGATAAGAATTCATTTTTCTCTCCAGAAAGTTCTGATAATATCCTTTCTATTCTCTGGTTCAGATACAGTAAACCCTAGATAAAACTTCGTTAGTTTTACCTTGTTCTCCGGTAAACCCTAGATGAAACTCCAATGATTTTACCTTGTTCTCCGTTGTGGATAAAGAACTGCATTCTTTATGCACCAATCGAACAACCGTCCTTTAGTTTGCACCATGCACCTTGGAAAAATTTAAGTGAATCACTGTAGTAAATTCAAATAGTGATATTTGTACATTTCTTATTATTGAATTCATTATATTTTGCAGTTTTAATGAATGTTTATGCACAAATTCATAATTCTCGTAAAAAATACAAGTCCATGTCTACTACTTATTGCACCATTTTGATAGATGTTCGTGCATAAATTTATGGTTCACGTAAAAAATAGTATTGAATTCTAAACCCCGATTCATTAAAACGGCATCCTAATACCTTAAACTGCCGATTGCTAGTATTTAGGAACACATTTTATCATGTATTTAACCAAGACTAGGACTTTTCTTTTTCAGATTTTGGAAGAGGTCATTTAGTCTTGTGTCTGAGCAATATAGACAAACGACGAAAAAAGGAACATTAAAGACAACACATTAAGGCAACATTATGCTATTATTTAGAAGTTCACAAAATGTAACTATTAAACAAACTCTCCACGAGACTACATTAAACACAGACAAACTTCATGAAACGATCGAGTCATAGAGTAACACAAATCTTCAATGTGCTATTTAGTAATCTTCTGGAGCCAAGGGTTGATGGTGAGTGTGGATTGGAGCTATCTCAGATTGTATAAGCCCAAACTCATAGATAAGTCCAGCAATGGCTGCACCTATAAATGGGCCCAACCAGTAGATCCAGTGGTTCCTCCACCTCCAGCCCACAAGAGCAGGCCCAAAAGCCCTAGCAGGATTCATTGATGCTCCTTCAAAAGGCCCACCAACAAAGATATTAGCCCCAACTATGAAAGCAATGGCAAGAGGTGCAATGATGCCCAAACTTCCCCTCTTTGGATCAATGGCAGTTGCATATACTGTGTATACCAGTCCAAATGTCATTACTATTTCCATCACAAGTGCGTTCAAGTTGCCAACTCCTGCTACTACTCCGAATCCCACCGGCCTCTGAACCCACAACAAATCTTTAACAAACTAAAAGAAGAAAAATAGTACTCTTTCTATCCAATGTGAGAGTCAATTTGACTAAATTGGGTCAGATCAATTCAATATTATATTCAAAAACTATCTACAGAAAGTATTGTACGTTGCTTACAATTCAATATATATGATTAAAAAAAAATTAAAATGTTGGTCAAAATTCAAATAAACGAAAAGTGACACATAAATTGGGGTTGAAGACTAATTGTATAATGAGTTAGCTAGCTGCTGGTCAAGAACCAAATAAGAGGATTCCTCCCTCACTCCAATGCACGAAGGAAAACCAGAATATACAAGACTACAGCATTCACCAAAAGCAAGCTAATTGGGCAAGAAAGAGGAACAGGAAAAATATCCTTGGAGGGTGGAGATATGACTCATTCTCCGTGTTGATTTAAGCAGTTAGAGCGACTATTTAGGTTAATTATTCAAACATTCAGGTTTGGAGATATGACTCATTCTCCGTGTTGGAGGGTGGAAAATATTTTTCAAAAAAGATATTTATTAAACACATCTAAAGTGGCTAGATCTATCTTACCAGGCCATCAGTAGCAAGTCTCAACAAGGCAGAGGCTACAACAGCACCAAGGAGCTGAGCAACCCAATAGTAGACGGCACGAAGAACGCTAACCCTGCCACCCACGAGGGCACCAAAGGTGACAGCCGGGTTAATATGTCCGCCTGAGACGTTCATGCTCGACGCTACTGCTGCAAAGAGCGACAGTGCATGTGCCAGTGCAATGGCCGTCAATCTTGATGCTCCTAAAGCTGTGTCGGGATACAACTTATCTGCATATACATTCACATTCAGAGTTATAACTTTTTTTGCATGCATGCATGATGGAGCAGCGCTGTATGCAATATTACGAGGACATCAATGTTACAACGGATTTAAGGTATATACATGTGAATAAAATTTTACAACACCCATACCATATGACTAAATATATCATGCATGTTCCTTCTCTAATAATTAAGGTAACCTTATATATGTCACTATCAGGCTTGAAATAAAGAGTTACTAGTATTTATTACTATTAAAATCCATTTTTATAATTAAGTCAATTTTGTGTGAAATATACTGCGTATATACAATTAATGTTAGTGTACAAAACTCAAATGTAACTGAAAGATGCAGAACTGGTGTAGTTATTTACTATTTACCAAGAGCAAGAGCAGAGCCTTCCCCTGCAAAGACGAAGATGAAGGTAGAGAGGAACTCGGACAAGGTGGCTCGCATGGAATCAGGGTGTGTGGCCTCATCCACCCTCCCAAAGGCATATCTGCGCGGTGGCTGCATGACCTCTGATTATTCTAATTATACCTTTTTTTTCTTATTTGGACCAAGAGCCTTTAATTTACACTCACTATTAATTCTTGTTTACTTGAGAAGATCTAAAAGATAAAGATGAAGAGATCAGAGAAAGACGAGAAGGATCGATATTGTCGAGGGGGTTATAGGTGGGTTCTAGATAGATAAAAATGGATTTAAGTGGACACTTGGGAGAACTTGTGCATGAATACTGACACGTACTGCCTACTTGCATGCGTTGTCTATTCCATCCAATCAACACCGTATTCATCTTTACTTCCTTACATCTATATATGCTAAAATCCAAACGCTATAATTGACTTTATTAACTTCAACACCAAGTAATGTTTTACACGTCAATACTATATAATAGGGGTGATTTGTATGGTGTCCGACTTTTGCATGCATTAATTACAGAAGGATCAAGTTCTTTTAAATGTTCCTACTCCTACTGTTTGTAAAATAATAAATACAGAAAGTAAAGAACACAAAAAATTTTACATGAAAAACACATGGCTCAAAAGGTAAAAAAACCACGACTTACTTCCTAGTAGGATTTTTTCAAAACTCTTTACTAAATCAGTGAGCCAAACAGCATTTACAAACACTCTTTTGTAAACCTAGGATTACCTCTAATCCCTTTGTAGCAAACTAGCATCTAGCTATTTCCGACAAACTCCAAGTTAGCTATAACTTGAAACACACAGTACCTATTACAGACGCTTCTAGATAAAGCTGAAAGGTACAAGTTGAAATCACTTATTACAAATAAACTAGACTAAAAGACAACAGTTGAAACTGGTTCTTCTAGCTGGTTCAAGTAGCTTCAGATTCGCACACTCAAATTTCACACGAACTGCTTGCAAAATTGTCTCGCTAATTTTGCTCTCAATTCTTGCTTAACTTCTACTTTCATGTGTACCTGTACAATAATTAAGAACAATATGAAATACATAGGATTAGTAGATAAGGAATTAACTAGAGTTCTAATGCTACTCTTCATTGGTGGAAGAGTTCTAGTTAATCTAAACTCCTCAAACCCTTCCTTATCTATGATTTTGTTCTTACTGAATAAGGAGTCCTTCTCCTTATCATTTTGCAATCTTTTCGATCAAGAGATATCTCTTATTTTACCATATTTCGTTTATCCCCTGCATGCACCTCACGTGCCTTTGACTCTGCTTGTGTCTCTGTCTGCCTGTGATAGACCTGGTTCATTTCTGAGGTCCTTTGTGCCAGAAGGTGACATATCATTCAACGACGAGGAAGCAGAAGGAATTTCTCAGCCTCACAACGAGGCTCTGGTAATTTATATCTTATTAAATAAAGTTCAAGTTAAGCGTGTTTTGGTGGATCCAGGTAGCTCGGCAAATATCATCTGTTCAAGGATCATGGAGCAGCTCGGCCTATAAGATCAAATCGAACTCGCAGCTCGGGTCTTGAACGGTTTTAATATGGCCAGTGAAACAACTAAAGGAAAGATTATCCTATCGGTGAACGTGGTTGGAACTATCCAAGATACCAAGTTCCACGTAATCGAGGGCGATATGAGATACAATGCCTTACTCGGTAGACCTTGGATCTACAACACGAGGGCAGTCCTTTCGACTCTCCACCAAATGATGAAATTCCCGACGTCGGACGGGGTAAAAATAATATACGGGGAACAGCATGCTGCAAAGGAAATGTTAATACTGATATCGGCGTTGTCAACATTAGAAGGATCAAGCATCAAAGGTAAACAGGAAGCCAAATAGCAGTCACAGCCACCAGCCTCGACCGAATCGAAGAAGCGGGAAATAGAAGGAGAAGAGGAAGACTTTTTGACACCTCGAACTTTTGTTGTTCCCGAAGATTCTGGCTCTACCAAATCAACGGTCAAAGAGCTAGAACAGGTTATATTGATTGAGTACCTGCCCGAGCGAAAGTTATACTTGGGAACAGGGTTAACCCCCGAACTCAGGAAAAAAATTATTAAATTTCTTATTGATAACATGGATTTTTTGCTTGGTCCCACTTAGACATCACAGGGATCCCATCGGAGATAACAACGCATCGATTGAGCCTGGACCCGAAGTCTAGGCCGGTGAAGCAAAAGAGAAGGCCCCAGTCCGAGGTAAAGCACACATTCATAAAGGACTAGGTAACTAAACTTCTCAAAATAGGGTCCATTCGGGAGGTGAAATATCCCGAATGGTTAGCCAATGTAGTCGTAGTCCCTAAGAAAGGGAATAAGCTTAGGATGTATGTAGATTATAAGGATTTGAACAAGGCATGTCCCAAAGATTCTTTTCCATTGCCTAACACCGATCGCATGATCGACGCCACGGCTGGCCACGAGATCCTTAGTTTTCTTGATGCCTATTCCGGGTACAATCAAATACAAATGAACCCGAAAGACCAAGAAAAGACTTCATTTATCACCAAGTATGGAACATATTGTTATAACGCAATGCCCTTCAGGCTAAAACACGCATGAGCTACCTACAAACTCCTAGTAAATAAAATGTTCGAAGAAGAAATAGGTAAGTCAATGGAAGTATATATTGATGACATGCTAGTTAAATCCCTGCGCGCAGAGGACCATTTGTGTAACGACCTGGCCGGTCGTTTTGAGAGTTAGCGCCCTGATTCCCTGATAACTGTTCCTCCCATATTTTATTATGTTAATGGATCGAGTCAGAGCGTCGAGTGATGAAAATTGGAGTGTTTTTGGACATATAGTTTTTTAAGGTGAGCTTTAACGTTAGAAATTGGACCGTAGCGAGAGTTGTGTGAAAACGGATCCGGAATGGGAATCCGTTGACTTCGTTAGCTCCGTTGGGTGATTTCGGGATTGGGAGCGTGTTCGGATTGTGTTTTCAAGGCCAGACGTAGATTTAGGCTTGAATTGGCGAAAGTTAGAATTTCGGCGATTTCGGCCGATAGGTGAGATTTTGATATCGGACTCGGAATGGAATTCCGAAGGCGACAGCAGGTCCGGAATGTCATTTATGACCTGTGTGCAAAATTTGAGGTCATTCGGACGAGTTTAGACGAGGTTCGGCGTCGGAGGTGAATTCTTGAAAATTCCTAAGTTCCTAGGCTTGAATCTATGCATTTTTGGATATTTTGATGTTAGGGGACGTGTTTTAAGGCCCGACCAAGTTTGAATAGGGTATTGGGGTCAGTTGGTGGTTTTGGTTGAGGTCCCGGGGGCCTCGGGGTTGTTCCGGATGCTTAACGGAGGAATTTTGGACTTGGAACTTAGTTGAACCAGATCTTCTTCTGGTGTTTCCGCACCTGCGATGGAATTCCCGCAGGTGCGAGCTCTCAGGAGCGGCCCCCTAGCCGCAGGTGCGAGGTTGGGCCAGGCCTTCCCAGTCTCCGCATGTGCGATTGGATTTCCGCAAATGCGGAGCCGCACCAGCGACAAAAGGCCCGCAGGTGCGACCCCCGTCCAGCTTAAGTGAAACCCGCACCTGCGATGCCTTTTCCGCAGGTGCGGTTTAAGGGACCGCAGGTGAGAGCTCCCTGTGTGCTTAATTCTAAAATCCAAGGANTGACCTCTGATTTGAGAGATTTTCATATGGTTATACTCGTGAGTGAATAAGGGTTCAGAAAAATATAAATTTTACCCGATTCCGAGACGTGGGCCCGAGGGGCGTTTTGATCAAATTTTCTAATTTCGCGTTTTAGTTCCGAAATAATTAGTTACTTTGATTTATTGAATTTATATTTACAGTATACCATCAAATTGAATAGATTTGGGCCACCTGGAGTTGGATACTCGTGGCAAGAGAGTGATTAGCGGTTGATTTGCATAGTTGAGGTAAGTGGCTTGCCTAACTCTGTGTTGGGGAATCTTCCTTAGGCATTTTTAACTGGTTTTGCTATAAACCCCGTGTACGTGAGGTGACGAGCGCGTGCACGGAATATTTTCATTGAAATTCCATACTT
>ML295540.1:0-33571 GCA_005239495.1 Nicotiana undulata | reverse complement strand
AAATACTCCCGGGTCATCAGAAACCCGAGGCGAACACACTCCCAAGTCAAAAATCATCATCCGCAGCTGCTGGAGCTGTCAGAACTCGATTCCGAGATCGTTTGCTCAAAATGGTGCTCGGAACCAAAATTAGCCAAATAGGCTAGCCTTCAGGAACCAAGTGTTCCTGAACTGGCCAAATCACTTCTGAATCTCGAACTACCTGCCCACACAAGTCATAAGGCACGAGTAGCTGCTATGGAAAGAGTCATTCACTGGAACGGAGTCCCAACACACAAAACGACTGGCTGGGTCGTTACAGTTGAGCCCTTAAAATAAGTACAAAGACCGTGAAACATGTTGCTCAGCGAGTGTGTGCGTGACTGTGTGTTGCTATTGTTGCCTCGCTTCTTGATTCCTTTAAAATTTAAACTCACAGTGACACATAATGGTTGAAAATATGATGATTGATAAGGTGATTGGTGAAAGTGGAGCTTCTAATTCAATTGTGACATCACAATCTCAATCAGTTCAATCGACATTAAAGAGACAAAGAAAATAAAGGTCTCCTGCATGGGAACATTTTGACCAAATTATTGATCCGGAAGGAAATCAAAAGGGTGTCTATAAATATGCAAAAAATAATATTTTGCCGATTCAAAAGATAATGGTACGAAATCACTCCTTACACATATGTCCATTTGTCCAAAAATGCCTTTAAGTGTTGCTAAAAATCAATCCAAAATAGACTTTAAACCTATTCCGGGGGTAATAAGGGTGATGTAGTTGTTGTTCCATGGAAATTTGATTAAGAACAATGTAGGAAGGCTTTGTGTCGTATGGTGATTGTTGATGAACTTCCTTTCAGCTTTGTTGAAAAGGAAGGTTTTGTGAATTTTATGAAAGTTGCACAACCTTTTTTTCGAATTCCTTCACGTAGAACTGTGACTCGGGACTGTTTTGATCTTTTCAATGAGGAAAAACGTAAGTTAGTGAAGCTTTTTAAAGATCAGAGAGTTTGCCTTACCACTGATACTTGGACTTTCTTACAACGAATAAATTATATGTGTATTACTACTCATTGGATTGATAGTGAATGGAAAATGCATAAAAGAATTATCAACTTTTGTCCAATTTCTAGTCATAGGGGTGAAGATATGGAAAATAGTATAGTTAATTGTTTAAAAGAGTGGGGGTTACAAAAGATTTTCACTGTCATAGTTGATAATGCTAGTTCAAATGATGTGACGGTGAAGGAGCTTTCTAAGAAGTTAACTAAATGGGGGATAAATTCCATGAATGGTAAGCACCTTCACGTGAGGTGTATGGCTTATATTATGAATCTTGTTGTTTAGGATGGTATAAAAGAACCAATTCTGTCTATTGAACGTATTAGGCAAGCAGTGAGATATATCAGGCAGTCTCATGCTAGGTGGAAAACGTTTCAGGAATGTTGTGATGAAGGAAATCTAGTTAGGAAATCTTTATGTTTGGATGTTCCTACAAGGTGGAATTCTACATACTTGATGTTGAACAAGGCTATTGAATATGAGAGTGCAATTTTAGAATATGCTGATCAATATTGGCTTGTCACATCATCTTGAGTTTGTTGATATTGTGGATGGAAGTCCCGTATGTACATTTTTGAGTAGTGATTGGGAGGATGTAAAGAAATTGACAAAATTTCTTGAAATCTTTTATAAGCTCACTTTAAAGGGATCTGGCTCACTTTATGTTACATCAAATCATCATTTTCTTGAAATTTGTGAAGTTGTTGTTCTTGAAACAATTGATATTAACTGAAGATGTTCTTTTGGGTTCAATGGAAAAGAAGATGAAGGAGAAATTTGATAAGTATTGGGGTGATCCAGAAAAAATGAACAAGATGATTTTCATTTCATGTGTTTTGGGTCCTCGGTACAAGTTTGATTCTATTAGTTTTGCACTTGCGAAGATGTTTGAAGAGAAAGGGCCAATTATCGCCAAGGCAGTGCATACATACATGACTTCATTGTTTGATGAGTATGTAAAGTCTCATTCAAAAGATAAAGGTAGTCGTCCTTCTTCATGTTTATCTAACTCTTCATAGGACACAATGGAAACTATTAGTTTCCAAAGCTGAGGAGCTTTTGGTTCTTTCTTTGAAGAATTAAAAAGACATAAAGTTGGGATTGGCGGTTCAGATTCTAAATCAGAATTGGAAAAATATCTTACAGAAGATGTTGAAAATGAAATAGCAGACTCTAATATATTGCTTTGGTGGAAGGTAAACTCACCTAGATTCCCCATTCTTGCTGAGATGGCTCGGGATGTGTTATCTATTCCTATTTCAAGTGTTGCATCTGAATGTGCATTTAGCTCGGAGGGCGTATTCTTGATTCATTTAGGAGTTCATTGACTTCTAAATTGGTGAAAGTTCTATTGTGCCTTCAAGATTGGCTTCGGAGTGAGCCATTACCTGTAAGTGTTGAGGAAGATTTAGATGTTCTCGAGCAACTAGAACAAGGTAGCAATATTTTAATTTGTTTGATTGTATATTATTTTTGTAAATAGTTTATTTAATATTTTTGTTGTTTGACTTGTTAATATATATTCTCATAGATTTTGCCAATCTTGGAAACGAACCTTGCGATGATGATGTGTAGAATCTTAGATAGTTGTGAGTTAAAACTTTGGAAAGTTAATTATTCATCTTATATAACACATGGTATGGTTACAAATATTACTGGACTTATTATTTTTTATTTTTATGTTTAATAGGTGTAACCATGCCTCCACTTTGTGGTCTCAAAGCTATCTCACATGTTTGGAGTCACTATGAAAGGATTGAAGAAGGTGATGATGGATGGTGGAAAGTAAGATGTAGTCATTGTCATCTTGTATTACGTTACAATGCACGAGTAACTAGTACTAAGTCCTTAATGATGCATGTTGAGCGTTGTTTGGAGCGCATTTTGGTGAAGCCTATTAGGATTGAGTAGTTGTTGTGTTATTTACTTGAATTTGAACTATTAATACTATGTTCGGACTTTGGACTTTGGACTTGTTAATGTGTTTGAACTATTACTTTGGACTGTTTGTAATGTTGAACTATTACTTTTGATGTGTAGCTGTTGGGAAATACAGCTGTGTCGCTGAAATATTTCTGATTTCTGTTGGGAAATACAACTGTGTAGCTGAAATATTTCTGATTTCTGTTGGGAAATACAGTTGTGTAGCTGAAATATTTCTTATTTCTGTTGGGAAATACAGCTGTGTAGCTGAAATTGTCACGACCCGAAATCCCACCTTCAGGCCGTGACTGCGTCTAACGTTGAACCCGCTAGACAAGCCAACGTGCACATGTAATCTAACATTTGCAACCCAATTCAACAGTAGTAAAGGAAATACCTTCAAAAATCTTAACAGAAATAACGAAACACTTTAGAATTTTAACAGCGGAAATGTAATAGAAATCCGAAAATGCAAAGTTAAATGGTAAAATACATAGCGTCGCATAAGCCCAAAAACCGCGGTGTCACAACTCACGAACTGTCTAAACAGAGTGCTAAATAAATAGTCTGAAACGAAATGCATCATTGTCTTGAAACTAGGGAAAAAGATAAGACAATAAGGAATCCAAGGGCAGGAGAGACACCAAGGCCCACGAACGCCAGCGGGTATACCTTGAAGCTTTGAGTGGACTGAAGGTGACTCCCTCAATGTGGTCCACTGGGTCCGGATGTGGGGTCTGCACAACATTAAGAAGTGCAGTGTAGCATCAGTACAACCGACCCCATGTATTGAGTAAGTGCCGAGCCTAACTTCGGCCGAAGTAGTGACGAGGCTAGACTTAGCAAAAACGTTAACCTGTTCTATTTACAACTCAAGCATGGAAAAGCAAGGCGAAAGATAGGCAGACAAGTATGGGGTACAGGATAAGTAAAGGGGAACAAGTGAAATGAAGTAGTTAAATTGACATATGAAGTAAAGGAGGCAATTTAACACAATAGCTAACGAAACAAGTATAAGTACCGAAAATGTAAATAATGGCACGACATCACCCTTCGAGCTTTTACTCTCTTCCTCACAATGCGATGTATAATGTGAAATAGCATAAATCATGGCACGGCATCACCCTTCGTGCTTTTACTCTCTTCCTCATAATGCAATGTACAATGTAAGGCAATATAAATCATGGCACGACATTAACCTTCGTGCTTTTAATCGTTGTAAATCATGGCACGACATTAACCTTCGTATTGATAATCAATGTGAATCATGGCACGGCATCACCCTTCGTGCTTTACACTATTCCTCACTATGCAATGTAATCAAATATCATGGTACGACATCACCATTCGTGCTTTACACTCTTCCTCACTATGCAATGTAATCAAATATCATGGCACGACATCACCCTTCGTGCTTTACACTCTTCCTCACCAAACAATGACAGATATAATGGCAAGGAGTACAGCATAGTGGAAATACATTTCAATATCACCCGGCAAGGGGAAAACATCAATCAATTTCACAACAAGTGCCCGACAAGGGTCTCAGCTATAACCAATCATTTCAAATATATCCTTAACATTTGGGTTTTCAATCGAACCAATATATCATAAGTTCATCAACCAAGATTTCCAACAACAACGGCTTCCAAGTAGAGACAAGATCATAATATAACGAACATGGAAGTAATAACAAGATTTTTATCAAAATAACTCACGGGCATGCTGGACACACAATGCATAGGTACTCGTCACCTTACCTATGCATTGAGCATGATAAACACTTAGCACATAGAATACAATACATATTCCCTCACCAAAGTTAGGCAAGACACCTACCTCGGGTCCAAAATATAGAAATCAACCATCTAACACCGCCTTTCCATTTGAATTCAACTTTGGAACAACAATATCTAGGCATAATTAACTTAAGTATATCAATAATAACTCAATAACACAATCACATAGCCTAAATACACAATTCCTATGATTCTTCAAAAATTTCCAAAATGCGACCCCGGGCCCGCTTGGTCCCAACACGAGGCTCGGACCAAAACCCGATCACTCATACCCCCACGAGTTAGAATATATAACTTGTTTTGAAATTCGACCCCAAATTGGAGGTGAATTACCAAAAATTCCCAAAAACCTAGCTCTACCCCAAAACCCCTAATTTCTACTTTGATTTCATGATTTTAGGCCTAGATTATACAATGAAATCTTGTAAAAAGAAGTTAAGAAGTAAAGAAAATGAGTTCGAAATCACTTACAAATTTTTGGAGAAGAAAGAGTGTTTGGAAAATCGTCTATTATGATTTTAGGGCTTTGAAAAGTGAAAATAACTGAAATTCCTGTCTATTTATACCCCCTCCCCCCAGTCCCCCCACCGCGGTCAACGAAAAATTGACCGTGGTCGTGGTGAAGAAAACCAAGAAAAGCTGAAGATACCCAAGAAACAATGACTACAGTGACATGCTTTAGTATTTTGGACATAACTTTCTCAACAGATGTCCACATTACGATTTCGTTAGCTATCTGGAAACTAGACACGAAGGGCTACAACTTTTGTCTTTGAATCCTCTCAGAATTCTATGCAGATCAAAAGATATAAGCCTCCGAAGATGGCCTGTTTTCCAGCCCCTCCACCGCGGTCCGCGAAAAAATGACCGCGGCCGCGAAGCCTTTTTCGCGGTCTGCGAAAATAGGACCGCGGACAGCGGTGTCAAGTTCAGGGGTCGATTTCAGTGGCCTCCAACATCTATATTTTAAGCCTAAAAACATCCCGGGACCTACCCGAAACTCACCCGAGCCCTCGGAACCTCAAACCCAATGCACACACGACTTCAAAATTATCCTACGGACTTGTTCAAGCATTTAAATCATAAAAGTATCATCAAAAACAAGGAATTAAACCTCAAAACTCATAGAAATTTCTTAAAACTTCATAAAGCTTAACTTTTCAAATTTTTGTCCGAAACACGTCATTTCAAGTCCGTTTTACACCAAATTTCACAGATAAGTCAATTAACATATATTAAACCTGTTCCGGGCTCCGAAACCATAATACGAGCCCGATAACCCGGTTTTCACATAAAACTTCATTTTCAAAAACCTTTATTATTTTCAGAAAACAATTTTCTTTAAAAATTCATTTCTCGGGCTTGGGACCTCGGAATTCGATTCCAAGCATACGCCCAAGTCCCATATTTTCCTACGGACCCTCCGGAACAGTCAAAACACGGGTCCGGGTCCGTTTACCAAAAATGTTGACCAAAGTAAACTTTATTCATTTAATTGTTATAAATTCCATTTCCATCAAATTTTCACATAGAAGCTTCCCGGCTACACGCCCGGGCTGCGTACGCATATCAATGTGAGATTAACGTAGGCTTTCGGAGCCTCGGAACACAGATTTAACTGAATTTACTTAGGATGACCTTTTGGGTCATCACAATCTCCATCTCTAAAACAAACGTTTGTCCTCGAACGGACGTAGAAAAGTACCTGAGTCTGAGAAAAGATGGGGATAACGACTCCTCGTGTCGGACTCGGACTCCCAAGTAGCTGCCTCGGCAGGCTGACCTCTCCACTGAACATGGACCGAAGGGTAACTCTTCGATCTCAACTGACGAACCTGCCTATCTAATATAGCTACCGGCTCCTTCTCATAAGTCAGATCCTTGTCCAACTGGACACCGCTGAAGTCAAGAACATGAGATGGATCTGCAATATACCTCCGGAGCATAGATACATGAAACACTTGATGAACGGCTGATAAATGCGGTGGCAAGGCAAGTCTGTAGGCCACCTCTCCTACCTTGTCAAAAATCTCAAATGGACCAATATACCTAGGGCTCAACTTGCCCTTCTTTCCGAATCACCTCACGCCCTTCATAGGCGACACTCGAAGGAACACCTGGTCTTCTACCATGAAAGCCAAATCTCGAACTCTACGATATGCATAACTCTTTTGCCTGGACTGAGCTGTACGAAGCCTATCCTGAATAATCTTTACCTTATCCAAGGCATCCTGGACTAACTCAGAACCCAATAACCTAGCCTCTCCGGGCTCAAACCATCCGACTGGAGACCGACATCGCCTACCATAACACGCCTCATATGGAGCCATCTGAATATTCGACTGGTAACTGTTGTTGTAGGCAAATTCTGCTAAGGGGAAGAACTGATCCCATGAACCACCAAAATCAATAACACAAGCTCGCAACATATCCTCCAAAATCTGAATCATACACTCGGACTGTCCGTCCGTCTGAGGATGAAATGTTGTGCTTAGCTCGATCTGTGTGCCCAACTCTCGCTGAAATACTCTCCAGAATGGGAGGTAAGCTGACTACCTCGGTCTGATATAATAGATAAGGGCACGCCATGCAATCTGACAATCTCCCTCATGTAGATCTTTGCCAACTTCTCCGCTGAATATGAAACTGACACAGGAATGAAATGAGCTTACTTGGTCACCCTATCCACAACAACCCATATTGCATCAACCATCCTCTGAGTCCGTGGAATCCCAACTACAAAATCTATCGTGATACGCTCCCACTTCCACTCGGGAAGCTGAATCTACTGCATCAATTCACCGGGTCTCTGGTGCTCATACTTAACCTGCTGACAATTCAAGCACCGAGCTACATAGTCCACAATATCCTTCTTCATTCTACACCACCAATAATGCTGCCGCAAGTCCTGGTACATCTTCGCGGCGCCCGGATGAATAGAATACCGGGAACTATGGGCCTCCTGAAGTATCAACTCACGAATGTCATCCACATCAGGAACACATATACGATCCTGCAATCTCAAAACTCCCTTGGCATCAACTGTGACCTGCTTGGCACATCCGTGTCGAACCGCATCTCTAAGAGCACACAAATGACGGTCATCATACTGCCTGGCGCGAATACGATCATACAACGAAGAACGAGCGACGGTAAGGGCCAAAACACTACCACCCTCAGAAAACTCTAACCTAACAAATCGATTGGCTAACGCCTGAACATCCAAAGCCAAAGGTCGCTCTCCAACTGATAAATAGGCCAAACTACCCATACTGACTGACTTCCGGCTCAAAGCATCGGCCACCACATTGGCCTTTCCCGGATGATAGAGAATAGTAATATCATAATCCTTCAGCAACTCTAACCACCTCCTCTGTCTCATATTCAACTCCTTTTTCTTAAACAAGTATTGCAAACTCTTGTGATCAGTGAATACCTCACACAGTACCCCATTCAAATAGTGCCTCAAAATCTTCAAGGCATGAACAATAGCTGCAAGCTCCAAGTCATGGACTGGATAGTTCTTCTCATGAATCTTCAACTGACAAGATGCATAGGCTATGACCTTGCCATCCTGCATCAATACCGCACCAAGTCCAACCCGTGAAACATCACAATACACGGTATACGAACCTAAACATGTGGGCAATACCAACACTGGTGTTGTGGTCAATGCTGTCTTGAGCTTCTGAAAGCTCGCTTCACACTCCTCGGACCATCTGAACTGAACACTCTTCTGCGTCAACATTGTCATAGGGGCTGCTATAGATGAAAACCCATCCACGAACCGGCGATAATAGCCTGCGAGGCCCAAGGAACTCCGAATCTCTGTGGCTGAAGTGGGCCTAGGACAGTCTCTAACTGCGGAAACCTTCTTCGGATCCACCTGAATGCCCTCTACCGATACAACGTGGCCCAATAATGCCACAGAACTCAACCAGAACTCGCACTTAGAAAACTTGGCATACAACTGCCTATCCCTCAAAGTCTGGAGAACAATCCGAAGATGCTGATCATGCTCCTCTCGACTACGCGAATAAATCAAGATATTATCTATAAACACGATAACAAATGAGTCAAAATAAGGCCTGAATACACGATTCATCAACTTCATAAAAGCAGCGGGGGCATTAGTCAGCCCAAACAACATGACCAAAAACTCATAATGCCTATAACGAGTGCGAAAAGCTAGCTTAGGCACATCAGACGCCCTAATCCTCAGCTGATGATAACCAGACCTCAAGTATATCTTAGAGAATACCGTAGCACCCTGAAGATGATCAAACAAGTCATCAATCCTCGGCAAAGGATACTTGTTCTTGATAGTAACCTTATTCAATTGCCGGTAGTCAATACACATCCTCATAGATCCATCTTTCTTCTTCACGAACAATACTGGAGCACCCCAAGGAGAAACACTAGGCCTGATGAAGCCTTTATCCAACAAATCCCGTAATTGTTCCTTTAATTCCTTCAACTCTGGCAGAGCCATACGATACGGGGGAATAGAAATGGGCTGAGTGCCCTCAGCTAACTCAATACAAAAGTCAATATCCTTGTCGGGTGGCATACCCGGCAGGTCAGCAGGGAATACCTCTGGAAACTCACGAACCACGGGCACAGACTCTATAGAATCACTAGAATCACGGACATAGGCCAAATAGGCCAAACAACCCTTCTCGACCATTCGCCGAGCCTTCATGTAAGAAACAACTCTACCAGAAGAATGACTAGGACTCCCTCTCCACTCTAAACGAGGTACTCCTGGCAAGGCTAAGGTCACTATTTTGGCATGACAATCCAAGATAGCATGATCGGGGGATAGCCAATGCATCCCCAATATAACATCAAAGTCAACCATATCAAGAAGCAAAAGATCGACCTGAGTCTCCAGACCGCCAATAACTACTACGCAAGCACGGTAGACTCGATCTACCACATAGAATCACCCACCGGTGTAGACACATGCACAACAGTACTCAAAGAATCACGGGGCATGCTCAAATAAGGGGCAAAATATGAAGACACATAGGAGAATGTAGAACCCGTATCAAATAACACTGAAGCCTCTCGGCTGCAAACTGAAATCGTACCTGTAATAACTGCATCAGAAGCCTCAGTATCATGACGAGCAGGAAAAGCATAACAACGGGGCTGAGCCCCTCCAACCTGCACATCTGGTCTGCCTGCTACGGGCTGACCTCTACCTCTCATGGCCTGTGCTCCATCTCTATGAGCCTGACCACCACCTCTGGCACCACCTCTCTATGAGCCTGACCACCACCTCTCTATGAGCCTGACCACCACCTCTCTATGAGCCTGACCACCACCTCTGGCCTGTGCTCCATCTCTATGGCCTGTGCTCCATCTCTATGAGCCTGACCACCATCTCTATGAGCCTGACCACCACCTCGACCACCACCCCTAGCTGGCTGAGGAGGTAAGGGTGCACCTGCTGCGGGAACTAAGGCACGGGAACCCTGATGCTGGGGTCCACTCAAAGCTCGGGGGCAATATCTGGCAATGTCCCACGGGCTACCACAACTATAACAAGATCTCTGCTGCTGTGACTGATAACTCGGGAATTGGCCCTGACGGCCCTGATAACCACCCTGGTAACTCTGAAGTGGTTGTGCACAGATAGATGCTGGTGGTGCACTAACAGGAGCTGGCGGTGCACGGGGAGATACCTAAAGTGCAGGCTGAAAAGGTCGGGGTGGATGACCCTTGCTGAAAGCATCCCTGCAACCAGATGACGGGGCCTATTGTCACCCCCCTGACCACCTCCCTGGGACAAAATCATCTCAATCCTCCTGGCCACATCAGCCGCCTCCTAGAATGAAATATCAGTACTCGATTCCCTGGCCATCTGGAGTCTTATAGGCTGGGACAATCCCTGAATGAACCTCCGAACTATCTCCCGATCAGTGGGGAGTATCATCAATGCATGTCTGGCTAGAGCGATGAACCTGGTCTCGTACTGAGTAACATACATAGGTCCCTGCTGGAGGCGCTCAAACTGCCTCCTAAGATCCTCTCGCTGAGTAATGGGAAGGAACTTCACCAAAAATACCTCTGTGAACTGAACCTAAGTCGAAGGTGCAGACCCAACTGGTCTGGCTAAGCAATAGTCCCTCCACCAAGTCTTGGCTGCGCTAGATAGTCGAAAAGTAGTGAAGTCAACTCCATTAGATTCCGCTATGCCCATGTTCCAAAGAACCTCATGACTGTTGTCCAAGTAATCATGTGGATCCTCTGTCGGTGCAACAGTAAAAGTAGTAGTGAATAACTTGATGAATCTGTCCAGTCTCAATAGAGCATCTGCTGACATAGCTGCACCATCGGCTGCCGTTGCCACAATACCCGGCTGAGCTACTCTAGCTGTCTGAGGTGGTGGAGTCTGAAACTGAGTGGCAACCTGAAACTGAGTGGCAACCTGCTTTAGGGTATGAATAACAGGAGTCTGGGTCCCTCCCCCCAGCCTGAGAACTAGCTGGTGCAGTAGGAAGAAGACCTGCCTGTGCTACGCTCTCCATGAGTCCTACCAGACGGACAAGAGCGTCTTGAAGCACTGGGGTAGCTATGAACCCTCTTGGGACCTACGCTGGTCCAACTGGGACTGCCGGAACTGGGACATCCTCGTCAGACTCGACCTGAGGGTGCTGCACTGGGGCTGCTGCTCTAGGCTGAGCTCGGCCCCGGCCTCGGCCTCTAGCACGGCCTCGTCCTCAACCTCGAACCCTCGTAGGAGCTGTAGCAGGAGTGTCGGGTTGTTGAGCGGAACAAAGGGGAGCACGCATCCTCTCCATCTGCGAGGGAATAGAATGGAAACTCAATTAGTACTCAGAATTCATAACGCACGACAGAGATGAAGAAATGTGGAGTTATCTTAACTTTGTAGCCTCTGGGGGATAAGTACACACGTCTCCGTACCGATCCCTCAGACTCTATCAAGTTGTCTGTGAGTTGTGAGACCTAAGCAACCTAGAGCTCTGATACCAACTTGTCTCGACCCGAAATCCCACCTTCAAGTCGTGACTACGTCTAACGTTGAACCCGCTAGACAAGCCAGCGTGCACATGTAATCTAACATTTGCAACCCAATTCAACAGTAGTAAAGGAAATACCTTCAAAAATCTTAACAGAAATAACAAAACATTTTAGAATTTTAACAGCGGAAATGTAATAGAAATCCGAAAATGCAAAGTGAAATGGTAAAATACATAGCGTCGCATAAGCCAAAAAACCGGGGTGTCACAACTCACGAACTGTCTAAACAGAGTGCTAAATACATAGTTTGAAACGGAATGCATCATTGTCTTGAAACTAGGGAAAAAGATAAGACAATAAGGAATCTAAGGGCAGGAGAGACACCAAGGCCCACGAACGCCAGCGGGTATACCTTGAAGCTCTAGGTGGACTGAAGGTGACTCCCTAAATGTCGTCCACTGGGTCCGGATGCGGGGTCTGCACAACATTAAGAAGTGCAGTGTAACATCAGTACAACTGACCCCATGTACTGAGTAAGTACCGAGCCTAACCTCGGCCGAAGTAGTGACGAGGCTAGACTTAGCAAGAACGTTAACCTGTTCTATTTTACAACTCAAGCATGGAAAAGCAAGGCGAAAGATAGGCAGACAAGTATGGGATACAGGATCAGTAAAGGGGAACAAGTGAAATGAAGCAGTTAGGCAAGACACTTACCTCGGGTCCAAAATATAGCAATCAACCCTCTAACACCGCCTTTCCTTTTGAATTCAACTCCGGAACAACAATATCTAGGCATAATTAACTTAAGTATATCAATAATAACTCAATAACACAATCTCATAGCCTAAATACACAATTCCTATCATTCTTCCAAAATTTCAAAAATTCGACCCCGGGCCCGCTTGGTCCAAACACGAGGCTCGGACCAACTCATACCCCCACGAGTTAGAATATATAATTTGTTTTGAAATCTGACCCCAAATTGGGGTTGAATTACCCAAAATTCCCAAAAATCTAACTCTACCCCAAAACTCCTAATTTCTTCTTTGATTTCATGATTTTAAGCCTAGATTCTAGAATGAAATATTGTAAAAAGAAGTTAAGAAGTAAAGAAAATGAGTTAGAAATCACATACAAATTTTTGGAGAAGAAAGAGTGTTTGGAAAATCGTCTCTTATGATTTTAGGGCTTTGAAAAATGAAAATAACTGAAATTCCCGTCTATTTATACCCCCCCCCCAGACCCCCCACCGCGGTCAGCGAAAAATTGACCGCGGCGAAGAAAACCAAGAAAAGCTGAAGAGACCCAAGAAACAATTACTGCAGTTGGCCAGTTTTCCAGCCCCTGCACAGCGGTCCGCGAAAAAACGACCGCGGCCACGAATCCCTTTTCGCGGTCCACGAAAATAGGACCGCGGACAGCAGTGGCAAGTTCAAGGGTCGAGTTCAGTGGCCTCCAACATCCATATTTTAAACCTAAAAACATCTCGGAACCTACCCGAAACTCACCCGAGCCCTCGGAACCTCAAACCCAATGCTCACACGACTTCAAAATCATCCTACTGACTTGTTCAAGCATTTAAATCATCAAAGTATCATCAAAAACAAGGAATTAAACCTCAAAACTAATAGAAATTTCTTAAAACTTCATAAAGCTTAACTTTTCCAATTTTGGTCCGAAACACGTCATTTCAAGTCCATTTTACACCAAATTTTACAGATAAGTCATTTAACATATATTAAACCTTTTCCGGGCTCCAGAACCATACTACGAGCCCGGTAACCCGGTTTTCACATCAAACTTCATTTTCAAAAACCATTATTATTTTCAGAAAATAATTTTCTCTAAAAATTTATTTCTCGGGCTTGGGACCTCGAAATTAGATTCCAGGCATACGCCCAAGTCCCATATTTTCCGAAGGACCCTCCGGGACCTTCAAAACACGGGTCCGGGTCCGTTTACCAAATTTTTTGACCAAAGTCAACTTTATTCATTTAATTGTTATAAAAATTTCATTTCCATCAAATTTTCACATAGAAGCTTCCCGGATACACGCCCGGGCTGTGCACGCAGATTGATGTGAGATTAACGGAGGTTTCGGAGCCTTGGAATATAGATTTAGCTAAATTTACTTAGGATGACCTTTTGGGTCATCACAGAAATATTGAACTGTTGTGTTAGTTGATTTATTATGGTGCACACTACACAGCGATAGTGTAACTGTAATCAACGTGTAAAGCATCACATTCTTTATATAGTGTAATATTAAGTGTAAACAATTGTAACAATTATGAAGGAATGATCATACATAATTGTTGATGGATGCCGCTGCACAACAGGCATCATACGCCATTTTACTACTACTATGATGCCTGTTATAAGATCTTTACTTGATAGACCAAGTGACCAACTACGGTATTGTATACAACAACTATTGGCAGTTTGATTTCTTAGTTTTATATATTGAAATTTTTTTAGTTGTTTTATCTTATCGGGTAAACCGATAACCGAACCGATAATGATCGATAATCGATAACCGATAACCAATATCTTATCGGTTTGGTTATCAGGTTATGATATTTGTAAACCGATAACCGATTGGCAAAACCGATAATATTCAAAACCGAACCGAACCGACCGATGCCCACCCCTACTTGCAAGTGTGGTGTTAGGCGCCATCACGATCAATGAGGTTGGGAATTTGGGACGTGACAAGTTGGTATCTATGTTGCTTAGGTCTCACAATTCACGAACAAGCTTAGTAGAGTCCGAAGGATCAGTACGGAGACGTCTGTACTTATCTCTCGGAGGCTATTGAGTTAGGAAACAACTTCATTTTTTATTTCTTCTCTATCGTGCGATTCTTGTATCTCAAATACTGATTGGATTCTTTTATTCTCTTGCAGATGGCGAGAACATATGTTTCATCTTTCGCTGACCAGCATTCCGGTCCTCCCGCAGCAGCAGCTCCTACTAGGGGCAGAGTCCTAAGCCGCACCATAGGGTGAGGCAGGGGCAGGACTCATCTTATTGCTCAAGCAGCAGCCCCAGCTCCGGAACCCCATATTGAGATTAATTAGGGGGTTCTAGCTCAGACTGTTCCAGCGGGACCAACTCAAGTTCCTGAGGGGTTTATTGCTACCCCGGTTCTTCAGAATGCTTTGGTTCATTTAGTGGGCTTGATGGAGAGTGTGGCCCAAACAGGCACATTTCCTGTTGCAGCAGCCGTATCTCAGGCTGGAGGAGGGGTCCAGACTCCTGCTACACACACTCCAGTTCAGAATACTCCTCAGGTTCAGACCCTAGTAGCCAATCCAGTTGGGGTAGTTCAGCCAGTTGAAGTAGTGCCGCCCGTTAATGGGGCTGCTATGTCTACCGATGCTTTATGGAGATTGGACATGTTCATTAAGTTATTCCCTGTCCATTTCAGTGGTGCTACTTCCGAGGATCCTCAGGAATATCTGGACAGTTGTCATGAGGTTTTGCGTAATAAGGGTATTTTGGAGACCAATAGGGTTGATTTTGCGACATTCAAATGACTGGTCTTGCCAAGAAATGGTGGAGAGACTATTTGTTGACTAGGACAGTTGGATCACCTGCTCTGACTTGGGATCAGTTCTCTCATCTCTTTTTGGAGAAGTTCTTTGTGATGACCCAAAAGGTCATCTTATGTAAATTTAATTATGACTGTGTTCCGAGGCCCCAAAAGGCTCCGTTAATCTCACCTCGATGTGCGTGCATAGCCCGGGCGCGTTGCCGGGAAGCCTTTATGTGAAAACTTGATAGAGGGTTGAATTTATGATAATTAATTGAATAAAGTTGACTTTGGTCAACATTTTTTGGTAAATGGACCCGGACCCGTGAATTGGTGGTCCTGGGAGTTTTGTAGGAAAACATGGGACTTGGGCGTATGCCCGGAATCGAATTCCGAGGACCCATCCGAGAAATGAATTTTTAAAGAAAATTGTTGTCTGAAAATAATAAAGGCTTATGAAAATGAACCTTGATGTGAAACCTGCGCTGACGGGCCCGTATTATGGTTCCGGAGCCCGGAACAGGTTCAATATGTGTTATTTAAGTTATCTGTGAAATTTGGTAAGAAACGAACATGATTTGACGGGTTTCGATCAAAATGGGAAATTTAGAGTTAATGAAGTTTTGAGAAATTTCATAGAATTTGAAATTTGGTTTGGAATGTGATTTTATGTAACCGATGTCTGAATGCTATTCCGAGACCAGGAATAGTTCCGTTATGTCATTTATGACTTGTCTGCAAAATTTGGGGTCGTTCCGAGTAGTATAGGTCGGTCCGGCGCGTTGTTACAGAAATCAAGAACTTAGAAATCCTTAAGTTTGATCCTAAGGGTTTTGAGGGGTGATTATTAGATTTAGGGTGTTCCGAAGGCTCGAGCGAATCCGTATTATTAATTAGGACTTGTTGGTATATTTGGACAGGGGCTCGGGTGGGGCCAGGTGCCTCCCAGACACTACACGAGGCCAAAAACCAGCTGAAGATGCAGCTGGTGCACCTGATCTGGTGTGACCGCAGGTACGGTTGCCCAGCCGCAGGTGCGGGACTGCTCCTGCGGTCCCAGCCTCGCATGTGCGAAGGTTCCGCAGGTGCGGTTCCTCTTCCGCAGGAGCGGGAACGCAGGTGCGGTCTCCAGCTCCGCAGGTGCGACCCCAGCCTGTCTTGCCCAATTCCGCAGGTGCGAGACTGCAGGTGCGGTCCTCGAGCCGCAGGTGAGGAATCCCTGTAGGCCAGGCAGTGAAATTTCATTTAAACACGGGATTGAGTCATTTCTTCCTTTTTGCATCTTCTTCCTTGTGTTAATTGGGAGCTTCCAAGAGGACCTTCAACCTAGTACTTGAGGTAAGTAAATTCCCCTATCTAACACTAGTTTCAAACATTAATTCCTAGTTAAATTCCATACTAAATTATCTAAAATCATAGAATTAGGTAGTAGTTTTAGGGATCTTGAGGATTTTGTCATTTTCCATTTTAGGCCATGAATTCAAGTAGAAATCACACCTTAATGATCTTTAGGCTATGGGTGAGTGATCCCTTCGAGAATTTTTGGAATTTGATCATGCAGGACCGGAGTTGGAACTTGCGAATTCTTCATGAATAGCGATTTATTTGAATAGCTAAGATAACTTCCCACATTGTGCATGCATTGATTTAATATGTACCCTTTTTGACTAGTTGTGAGTCCTCGGGTGTAGAGTTCGGAGTTTCGGGCGCAATTGTGGTCCGAGGGGTAGATTCAACACGAGATGAGTCTCCTTTCTAACCTTGTAAGAAGGAATTGTCCCCATAGGTGAAGTATATGCTATGTGTAAATTGTTTGGGGGCTACGTACGCATCAAGTGACGAGAGTACGTACGTAGCGGCTATCATTGTTATATCCGGGTAGTTAGGCCCACATCATGTCTTATATGCTTCTTCGTAATGCCTTATATGCTTTCTCGTAATGCTTTTTATGCTTCCTTGAAATGCTTATATGATTCATTGTGACGCCATATGTACTATGAGATTATGTTTTGTATAGTATTGTTCCTCTGAGGCTTTATGGAAATTGTTGAATGGAAAGGAATTTGTTATAAAAAGTAATTAAAGTATGTATATGGGATCGGGCTGTACGCCACGGCAGAGTTGAAAAAGTAATTGAAGTGTATATATATGGGATCGGGCCGTACGCCATGGCAGAGTTCAAAAGAAATTGAAATATATATGGGATCGGGCCGTACGCCACGACAGTGTTGAGAAGTATTGATGATATATATGGGATCGGGCCGTACGCCATGGCAGTGTTGAAAGGTAATTGTGATATATATGGGATCGGGCCGTACGCCACGGTAGTGTTGAGAAATACTTGAAGTACATATGGGATTGGGTCGTACGCCACAGCAAGTTTAGAAGGTACCTAATGGGAGTGGGCCGTACGCCACGACGAATCTAAGATTTGGTGATTATTGTTTCGTTTCGGTGGTCTTACCCTTGAAAGTGTATTATTGCTTAATTCAGTAGTTGTTTGGATTTCTGCTCTTGATATGTACTTGTTGTTTATTTCCTGACATGCCTACTGCATTTCATTATATTCCATCATATGTTATTACTCTTTGACCTTAGTGAGTATCGAGTCGACCTCTCGTCACTACTTCTTCGAGTTTAGGCGGGATACTCACTGGGTACATATTTATTTAATATGTACTCATGCTGCACTTCTGTACTTAACTGTACAGGTTTTGAGGCCGGTGCTTCTGGTTATTGTACCGGAGATAGATCATGAGCTTGTGGACTTGACTTCATGGTGAGCTGCTTCCTCTGGCGATTCCCAGCAGCACCAAGGAGTTTTCACTTACTTTTGTTATTTTCCCCGTCTATTTCATCCAGACTGTGGATTTGTATATATATTACTTTCCTTTGTATATTCCGTTAGTATGCCCATGACTCTCATGACACTAGTTCCTGGCACACACGTAGTGTATATTTTGGGTTTTGGATTGTATAGGCATACATATGCTTTATTTTGGCCATGTAGTGTTATGCTTTTATTTGCGTATCAAGCTATCATCATGTTTAGCTGTTTAAAATTTGTAAATATCGACTTGTTTAATTAAATAGGAAGGGTAACACTTAGTGTAATTTGTATTGGCTTGCCTAACCCCGTCGCCGGGCGCCATCACTACCTGGATTAGGATTCTGGGTCGTGACAATCTGGTATTAGAGCCCTAGGTTCACGTAAGTCTCACGAGTCACGGGCAGGCCTAGTAGAGTCTTGCGGATCGGTACGGAGACGTCTGTACTTATCTTCTTGAGGCTACGTGGTGTTAGGAAACTTCCCTTTATTCATATCATGTCTTTCAATCTCTGATGTACTCAAACTTATTCTTCTATTCTCTCACAGATGGTGAGGACGCGTGCATCCGATGTTTCTGGCCCGGGAGATGTCGTTGCCCCCGCCGCCCGAGGTCGGGGTGGAGGCAGGGGTATAGCACCTGCTCGAGATAGGGGACGAGGACGTCCCAAAGCTACACCAGTGGCACCACCAGAGGACCCTATTATGGAGGAGCAGGATGAGGTGCCTCCAGTAGCACCTGCTCCAGTGGATTTCATGACCTGGCCAGGCTTTCAGGAGGTCATGGGCCGTATGCTGAGATTCATGGACACTATGTCCCAGGCTGGTTTATTTCCAGCCGACCCTGCTACTTCTCAGGCGGGAAAGGGAGTCCAGACCCCTACCGCTCAGGCCACATGTCAGGCAGCAACAACACGTCATACCCCGGGCACACTGCCCGTGGGAGGGGTTCAGCCCGTAGTAGCAGCTCGAGAGCCTAGGCCAGTTGCAGAGGGTGACCAGCAGAAGATGTGGGATAGATGGACCTAACTTCGTCCTCCAGTCTTCGGGGGTGAGCGGGGAGAGGATGCTCAGGATTTTATTGATAGGTGCAGGGACAAACTGCACAATATGAGGATTTTAGAGTCCCATGGAGTGGATTTCACCACATTTCAGTTAGAGGGCAGAGCTCGCAGGTGGTGGCAGTCATATATTCTCAGCAGACCAGCAGATTCTCCTCCTGTCACTTAAGATCAGTTCCCTCAGCTATTTCTAGACAGATATATTCCACCTTCTAAGAGGGAGGAGCTACGGGGTCAGTTTGAGCGACTTGAGGAGGGGCAGATGTCAGTGACTGATTATGAGGCTAGATTTTTCGAGTTATCTCGCCATGCCCTTATGATATTGCCTACTGATGCCGAGAGGGTGCATCGGTTTGTGGCAGGGTTGCATCCAGGTATTAGCGCCTCTATGGCCCGAGAGGTGGAGATGGGTACACCCTACCAGCTTGTAGTCGAGATAGCTTGATGGATTGAGGGGTATCGGTTGAGGAGCAGGGAGCAGGGTCAGCGGGACAAGAGGGTCAGGTTCTCAGGAGAGTTCAGGGATGTTTCAGCTAGGAGCAGGGGTCAGTTCGGGGGTGGTCAGCCCAGCAGACCTTCATAATCAGCACCCCCACTACCCCCTCGAGGTAGTTCAGGGAGGCCTCAGTTCGGCGCTATGCCAGAGCATTCCTATCGTCCTCCAGCCATCCAGGTTGCACCCAGCGGTTATTCCAGTCATCAGAGATCCTCTAGTTCTTATTTCAGTGCCTTACCAGAGGGTTCTCACCGCCTTCCGGCTATTCAGAGTTCTTCCTCTTTCGGGCAGCGGGCTGTAGCACCAGGACGTTGTTTCGAGTGTGGGGATCCAGGTCATACGTGGAGGTATTGTCCCAGGTATCGGGGCAAGGCAGTGCAATAGAGTTATCAGCCTCAGAGTTTAGCACCAGCAGTCCGGCCACCTCGAGGTGGAGGACAGGTCGGCAGGGGTCGTCCTATATGGGGAGGTCAGTTAGTTCCTGTTCACTCTGGGGGAGTTCAGTCTTCCGGAGCCTCAGCCAGATTTTATGCCATTCCGGCCAGATCAGATGCAGTGGCCTCAGACGCCGTAATCACATGTATTATCTCAGTATGTGGTAGAGAGGTTTCGGTACAAGTTGATTTAGGATCCACGTATTCATATGTTTTAGTACTATTTGCTCATTTCCTAGATATCCCTCGTGAGTCCTTGGGTTCTCCTATATATGTGTCCACTCCTGTGGGCGATTCTGTGGTGGTAGACCAGGTCTACCGGTCTTGTGTGATCACTTTCTGCGATTTCGATACCAGAGCAGATCTTTTATTGCTGGATATGATTGATTTTGAGGTTATCCTAGGCATGGATTGGCTATCTCCTTATCATGATGTGTTAGATTGTCATGCCAAGACAGTCACTTTAGACATGCCTGAGTCGCCTAGGCTAGAGTGGAGAGGTTCTTCAGTTAGTGCCTCCAGCCGGGTCATTTCCTTCATGAAGGCTCGGCATATGGTCGAGAAGGGTTGTTTGGCTTACCTTGATTATGTGCGAGACACCACCGCTGAGTCTTCGACCATTGATTCAGTGATGGTGGTGCGAGATTTTTCAGATGTATTTCCTTCAGATCTTCCAGACATGCCTCCAGATCGAGATATTGATTTCTGTATTGATTTAGCTCCAGATACTCAGCCTATTTCCATTCCCCTGTATCGTATGGATCCTAAGGAGCTGAAAGAGTTAAAGGAGAAACTTGAGGAGTTGTTGGCTAAGGGTTCATCAGGCCGAGTGTGTCGTCGTGGGGTGCTCCAGTCCTATTTGTGAAGAAGAAGGATGTGTCTATGCGGATGTGTATTGATCAGCTGAATAAGGTCACTATTAAGAATAAGTATCATCTGTCGTGCATCGATGATTTATTTGACCAGTTGTAGGGTGCTCGTGTGTTTTCCAAGATTGATTTGAGATCATGCTACCATCAGTTGAGGATTCAGGCTTCAGATGTTCTGAAGACTGCATTTCGTACCAGATATGGCCATTATTAGTTCCTGGTGATGTCCTTTGGTTTAACTAATGCCCCAGTAGCATTCATGGACTTGATGAATAGAATATTCAGGCCGTATATTGATTCCTTCGTCATCATCTTCATTGATGAGATCTTGATTTATTCGCGGAGCCTGGGTGAGCATGAGCAGCATTTGAGAGTTGTGCTCCAGACCTTGCGGGAACAGAAGTTGTATGCTAAGTTCTCCAAGTGCGAGTTCTGGTTAGATTCCGTGGCATTTTTGGGGCATGTGGTATCCGGAGAAGGTATCAAGGTTGATCCTTAGAAGATTGAGGAGGTTCAGAGTAGGCCGCGTCCTACTTCAGCTTCAAATATCAGAAGTTTCTTGGGCCTAGCAGGCTACTATCGCCGATTCGTGGAGAGGTTCTCTTCTATTGCAGCTCCATTGACCATATTGACCCAGAAGAATGCCCCATTTCGGTGATCCGACAAGTGAGAGACGAGCTATCAGAAGCGCAAGTCAGCTTTAACCTCAGCACCAGTTCTAACATTGCCTTCCGGTTTTGGGATGTATATTGTGTATTGCGACGCTTCACGCGTCGGGTTGGGTTGTGTGCTGATGCAGGATGGCAGGGTTGTTTCTTATGCTTCGCGCCAACTGAAGGTTCATGAAAAGAATTATCCTGTGCACGACTTAGAATTGGCGGCGATTGTTCATGCTTTGAAGATTTGGCGGCACTATTTGTATGGTGTGTCATGTGAGGTCTACACTGACCACCGCAATTTGCAGCACTTATTCAAGTAGAGGGACCTTAATTTGAGGCAGCGGAGATGGCTTGAGTTGTTAAAAGATTATGATCTCACTATTCTATATCACCTGGGCAAGGCGAATGTAGTAGCGGATGCTTTGAGCAGGAGGGCAGCGAGTATGGGTAGCTTGGCCTACATTGCAGCGGAGGAGAGACCTTTAGCCTTGGACATTCAGTCATTGGCCAATCGCCTTGTGAGATTGGACCTTTCGGAGCCTCGTCAAGTTTTGGCTCATGTATTTGCTCAGTCTTCATTGTTGGGGGAGATTAAGGCTCGGCAGTTTGATGATCCAAGCCTTGCAGAGCTTCGGGATACGGTGGTCCAAAGCAGGACCAAGGAGGTTACTTTGGGCGAGGATGGTGTCTTGAGGCTCCAGGGTCGTTTATGTGTTCCTAATATTGATGGCCTGAGGAAGAGAATTCTAGAAGAGGCCCACAGTTCTCGGTATTCTGTTCATCCGGGTACGACGAAGATGTACCGTGATTTGAAGCAGCACTACTGGTGGAGGCGGATGAAGAAGGATA
Source organism: Nicotiana undulata (assembly GCA_005239495.1). Lineage (NCBI taxonomy): Eukaryota > Viridiplantae > Streptophyta > Magnoliopsida > Solanales > Solanaceae > Nicotiana > Nicotiana undulata. The sequence continues at coordinate 11,080 of ML295540.1, read as the reverse complement.
TAGTGCAGTATGTTAGCAAGTCAAGTGTGATTACTCAAAAGGTCATCTTATGTAAATTTAATTATGAGTGTGTTCCGGGCCCCGAAAGCCTCCATTAATCTCACCTCGATATGCGTGCGCAGCCGGGCGCATTGCCGGGAAACCTTTATGTAAAAACTTGATAAAGGGTTGAATTTATGATAATTAATTGAATAAAGTTGACTTTGGTCAACATTTTTGGTAAACGGACTCGGACCCGTGATTTGGCGGTCCCGGGAGGTCCGTAGGAAAATATGGGACTTGGGCGTATGCCAAGAATCGAATTCCGAGGACCCAAGTCCGAGAAATGAATTTTTAAAGAAAATTGTTGTCTGAGAATAATAAAGGCTTATAAAAATGAACCTTGACGTGAAACCTGTGATGCCGGGCCCGTATTATGGTTTCGGAGCCCGAAACAGGTTCAATATGTGTTATTTAAGTTATCTGTGCAATTTGGTAAGAAATTGACTTGATTAGACGGGTTTCAGATCAAAATGGGAAATTTAAAGTTAATGAAGTTTTGAAAAATTTCACAGAATTTAAAATTTGATTTGGAATGTGATTTTATGTTACCGAGGTCCGAATGCTATTCTGAGACCGGGAATAATTCTGTTATGTCATTTATGACTTGTCTGCAAAATTTGGGGTCGTTCCGAGTAGTATAGGTCGGTCCGGCGCATTGTTATAGAAATCAAGAACTTAGAAATCCTTAAGTTTGATCCTAGGGGTTTTGAGTGGTGATTATTAGATTTAACGCTGTTTTGGGTGTTCCGAAGGCTCGAGCGAGTTCGTATTATTAGTTAGGACTTGTTGGTATATATGGACGGGGGATCGGGTGGGCCGAGGTGCCTCCCGGACACCAGACGATGCCAAAAACCAGCTGAAGATGCAGCTGGTGCACCTCATCTGGTGTGACCGCAGGTGCGATTCCTCTTCCGCGGGAGCGGAACCAAAGGGCGGTCTCCAGATCCGCTGGTGCGACCCCATCCCCTCTTGCCCAATTCCGCAGGTGCGGTCCTCGAGCCGCAGATGCGGAATCCTTGTAGGCTAGGCAGTGAAATTTCATTTAAACACGGTATTAAGTCATTTCTTCCATTTTCCATCTTCTTCGTTGTGTTATTTGGGAGCTTCGAAGAGGGCCTTCAACCTAGTACTTGAGGTAAGTAAATTCCCCTATCTAACACTAGTTTCAAACATTAATTCCTAGTTAAATTATCTAAAATCATAGAATTAGGTAGTAATTTTAGGGTTCTTGAGGGTTTTGTGATTTTCAATTTTAGGCCATGAATTCAAGTAGAAATCACACCTTAATGATCCTTAGGCTATGGGTGAGTTATCCCTTCGAGAATTTTCGGAATTTGATCATGCGGGACCGGGGTTGGAACTTGGGAATTCTTCAAGAATAGCGATTTATTTGAATAGCTAAGATAACTTTCCATATTGTGCATGCATTGATTCAATTGTACCCCTTTTGACTAGTTGCGAGTCCTCAGGTGTAGAGTTCGGAGTTTCGGGCGCAATTGTGGTCCGAGGGGTAGATTCGACACGAGGTGAGTCTCCTTTCTAACCTTGTAAGAGGGAATTGTCCCCATAGGTGATGTATATGCTATGTGTAAATTGTTTGGGGGCTACGTACGCGCCAAGTGACGAGAGTCCGTACGTAGCGACTATCATTGTTATGTCCGGGTAGTTAGGACCACATAATGCTCTATATGCTTCCTCGTAATGCCTTATATGCCTCATATGCTTCCTCGTAATGCCTTATATGCTTCCTTGCAATGCTTTATATGATTCATTGTGACGCCATAGGTACTATAAGATTATGTTTTGTATGGTATTGTTCCTCTGAGGCTTTATGGAAAATTGTTGAATGGAGAGGAATTTATTATGAAAGGTATTTGAAATATATATGGGATCGGGCTGTACGCCACGGCAGAGTTGAAAGGAAATTAAAACATATATGGGATCGGGCTGTACGCCACGGCAGAGTTGAAAAGAAATTGAATTATATATGGGATCGGGCCGTACGCCACGGCAGAGTTGAAAAGAAATTGAAATATATATGGGATCGGGTCGTACGCCATGGCAGTGTTGAAAGGCATTTGTGATATATATGGGATCGGGTCGTACGCCACTACAGTGTTGAGAAATACTTGAAGTACATATGGGATCGGGCCGTACGCCACGACGAGTTTAGAAGGTACCTTATAGGAGCGGGTCGTACGCCACGATGATCTAATATTTGGTGATTATTGTTTCGTTTCGGTGGTCTTACCCTTGAAAGTGTATTATTTCTTAATTCAGTAGTTGTTTGGATTTTTGCTCTTGATATGTACTTGTTGTTTATTTCCTGACATGCCTACTGTATTTCATTATATTCTATCATATGATATTACTGTTGGACCTTAGTGAGTATCGAGTCGACCTCTCGTCACTACTTCTTCGAGTTTAGGCGGGATACTCACTAGGTACATATTTATTTAATATGTTCTCATGCTGCACTTCTGTACTTAACTGTACAGGTTCTGAGGCCGGTGCTTCTGGCCGGAGATAGATCCTGAGCTTGTGGACTTGACTTCACGGTGAGCTGCTTCCTCTGGCGATTCCCAGTAGCGTCATGGAGTTTTCACTTACTTTTGTTATTTTCCCCTTCTATTTCATCCAGAATGTGGATTTGTATATATATTACTTTCCTTTGTATATTCCGTTAGTATGCCCTTGACTCTCGTGACACTAGTTCCTGGCACACGCGTAGTGTATATTTTGGGTTTTGGATTGTATAGGCATAAATATGCTTTATTTTGGCCATGTAGTGTTATGCTTTTATTTGCGTATCAAGCTATCATCATGTTTAACTGTTTAAAATTTGTAAATATCGACTTGTTTAATTAAATGGGAAGGGTAACACTTACTGTAATTTGTATTGGCTTGCCTAACACCGTTGTTGGGCGCCATCACGACCTGGATTAGGATTCTGGGTCGTGACATCAAGTACGAGCACCAAAGGCCAGGAGGCTTGTTTCAGCAGATGCCCATTCCTGAGTGGAAATGGGAGCGCATAACTATGGACTTCGTGGTGGGGTTGCCACGCACTTTGCGGAAGGTTTACGCAGTTTGGGTCATCGTGGATAGATTGACCAAATCGGCGCATTTCATTCCTGTGGCTACTACTTATACTATAGAGAGGCTGGCCCAGATTTATGTTCGGGAGAAAGTCAGATTGCACGGTGTGCCGGTGTCCATTATATCAGATCGAGGTCCTCAGTTCACCTCGCACTTCTGGAGAGCATTGCACAGTGAGATGGGCACTCAGATAGATCTCAGCTCAATATTTCACCCTCAGACTGATGGTTAGTCGGAGTGTACAGTTCAGATTTTGGAGGATATGCTCAAGGCTTGTGTGATTGATTTTGGGGGTCACAGGGACCAGTTCTTGCCTTTGGCGGAGTTTGCATACAATAACAGTTATCAGTCCAGCATCGAGATGGATCCATTCGAGGCTTTATATGGTCGGCGATGTCGTTCTCCTATCGGGTGGTTTGAGCCTGGAGAGGCCAACTTATATGGCACAAATCTTGTGAGAGATGATTTGGATAGGGTGAAGATTATTCAGGAGAGACTCCGCACAGCTCAGTCCAGACAGAAGGGTTACGCAGATCAGCGGGTGCGTGATGTAGCATTTATGGAGGGAGATAAGGTTATGTTGAAGGTTTCGCCGATGAAGGGCGTCATGCGATTCGGGAAGAAAGGCAAGTTAAGCCCCAGGTTTATAGGCCCTTTCGAGGTGTTGAGGCGAGTCAGAGAGGTTGCTTATGAGCTCGCTCTACCTCCCGCCTTATCAGGAGTCCATCCGGTATTTCATGTATCCATGCTCCAGAGATATCATGCAAATTTCTCTCACGTGATTGATTTCAGCACTATTCAGTTAGATGAGAAGTTGGGCTTCGAAGGAGCCAGTTGCTATTATTGATAGGCAGGACCGCCAGTTGAGGTCTAAGAGAGTTTCTGCCGTAAAGGTCCAGTGGAGGGGCCAACCATTCGATGAGGCGACTTGCGAGTCTGAGGAGGACATGCGGAGAAGGTATCCACAGCTATTCAGCACTTCAGGTACGATTCTACGTCCGTTCGACGACAAACATTTGTTTTAGAGGGGGAGATTGTGATGACCCAAAAGGTCATCTTATGTAAATTTAATTATAACTATGTTCCGAGGCCCCGAAAGCCTCCGTTAATCTCACCTCTATGTGCGTGCGCATCCCGGGCGCGTTGCCGGGAAGCCTTTATGTTAAAACTTGATAAAGGGTTGAATTTATGATAATTAATTGAATAAAGATGACTTCGGTCTACATTTTTGGTAAACGGACCCGGACCCCTGAATTGGCGGTCCCGGGAGGTCCATAGGAAAATATGGGACTTGGGCGTATGCCCGGAATCGAATTCCGAGGACCCAAGTCCGAGAAATGAATTTTTAAAGAAAATTGTTTTCTGAAAATAATAAAGGCTTATGAAAATGAACCTTGATGTGAAACCTGTGCTACCAGGCCCGTATTATGGTTCCGCAGCCCGGAACAGGTTCAATATGTGTTATTTAAGTTATCTGTGAAATTTGGTAAGAAATGGACTTGATTTGACGGGTTTCAGATCAAAATGGGAAATTTAGAGTTAATGAAGTTTTTAGAAATTTCATAGAATTTGAAATATAGTTTGGAATGTGATTTTATCTTACCGAGGTCCGAATGCTATTCCGAGACTGGGAATAGTTCTGTTATGTCATTTATGACTTGTATGCAAATTTTGGGGTCGTTCCGAGTAGTATAGGTCGGTCCGGCACGTTGTTATAGAAATCAAGAACTTAGAAATCCTTTAGTTTGATCCTAGGGGTTTTGAGGGGTGATTATTAGATTTAGCGTTATTTTGGGTGTTCCGAAGGCTCGAGCGAGTCCGTATTATCAGTTAGGACTTGTTGGTATATTTGGACGGGGGCTCGGGTTGGCCCAGGTGCCTCCCGGATACCACACGAGGCCTAAAACCTGCTGAAGATGCAGCTGGTGCACCTGATCTGGTGTGACCGCAGGTGCGGTTGCCCAGCCGCAGATGTGGGACCGCTCCTGCAGTCCTAGCCTCGTAGGTGCGGTTCCTCTTCTGCAGGAGCGGGACCGCAGGTGCGGTCTCCAGCTCCGCAGGTGCGACCCCAGCCCCTCTTGCCCAATTCCGTAGGTGCGAGCCCCAGCTCGCAGGTGCGAGACTGCAGGTGCGGTCCTCGAGCCGCAGGTGCGGAATCCCTGTAGGCCAGGCAGTGAAATTACATTTAAACAAGGGATTGAGTCATTTCTTCCATTTTCCATCTTCTTCCTTGTGTTATTTGGGAGCTTCCAAGAGGGCCTTCAACCTAGTACTTGAGGTAAGTAAATTCCCCTATCTAACACTAGTTTCAAACATTAATTCCTAGTTAAATTATCTAAACTCATAGAATTAGGTAGTAGTTTTAGGGCTCTTGAGGATTTCGTGATTTTCCGTTTTAGGCCATGAATTCAAGTAGAAATCACACCTTAATGATCTTTAGGCTATGGGTGAGTGATCCCTTCGAGAATTTTCGGAATTTGATCATGTGGGACCGGGGTTGGAACTTGGGAATTCTTCAAGAATAGCGATTTATTTGAATAGCTAAGATAACTTCCCACATTGTGCATGCATTGATTCAATTGTACCCATTTTACTAGTTGCGAGTTCTCGGGTGTAGAGTTCGGAGTTTCGGGCGCAATTGTGGTCCGAAAGGTAGATTCGACACGAGGTGAGTCTCCTTTCTAACCTTGTAAGAGGGAATTGTCCCCATAGGTGAAGTATATGCTATGTGTAAATTGTTTTGGGGCTACGTACGCACCAAGTGACGAGAGTCCGTACTTGGCGGCTATCATTGTTATGTCCGGGTAGTTAGGCCCGCATCATGTCTTATATGCTTACTCGTAATGCCTTATATGCTTTCTCGTAATTCCTTATATGCTTCCTTGAAATGCTTTATATGATTCATTATGACGCCATATGTACTATGAGATTATGTTTTGTATAGTATTGTTCCTCTGAGGCTTTATGGAAATTGTTGAATGGAAAGGAATTTGTTATAAAAAGTAATTGAAGTATATATATGGGATCGGGCCGTACGCCACGACGGAGTTGAAAAAGTAATTGAAGTGTATATATATGGGATCGGGCCGTGCGCCACGGCAGAGTTAAAAACGTAATTGAAGTATATATATATGGGATCGGGCCGTACGCCACGACAGAGCTGAAAAGAAATTGAAATATATATGGGATCGGGCCATACGCCACGGAAGTGTTGAGAAGTATTGGTGATATATATGGGATCGGGTCGTACGCCACGTTAGTGTTGAAAGGTAATTGTGATATATATGGGATCGGGCCGTACACCACGGCAGTGTTGAGAAATACTTGAAGTACATATGGGATCGGGCCGTACGCCACAGCGAGTTTAGAAGGTACCTTATGGGAGCGGACCGTACGCCACGGCGGATCTAAGATTTGGTGATTATTGTTTCGTTTCGGTGGTCTTACCCTTGAAAGTGTATTATTGCTTAATTCAGTAGATGTTTGGATTTCTGCTCTTGATATGTACTTGTCGTTTATTTCCTTACATGCCTACTGTATTTCATTATATTCTATCATATGATATTACTGTTGGACCTTAGTGAGTATCGAGTCGACCTCTCGTCACTACTTCTTCGAGTTTAGGTGGGATACTCACTGGGTACATATTTATTTAATATTTACTCATACTGCACTTTCTNCTTCCTCTGGCGATTCCCAGCAGCACCATGGAGTTTTCACTTACTTTTGTTATTTTCCCCGTCTATTTCATCCAGACTGTGGATTTGTATATATATTACTTTCCTTTGTATATTCCGTTAGTATGCCCATGTCTCTCGTGACACTAGTTCCTGGCACACGCGTAGTGTATGTTTTGGGTTTTGGATTAATAGGTATACATATGCTTTATTTTGGCCATGTAGTGTTATGCTTTTATTTGCGTATCAAGCTATCATCATGTTTAACTGTTTAAAATTTGTAAATATTGACTTGTTTAATTAAATGGGAAGGGTAACACTTAGTGTAATTTGTATTGGCTTGTCTAACCCCGTCGTTGGGAGCCATCACGACCTGGATTAGGATTCTGGGTCGTGACATTCTTGCCTGTTACTACTCGAGAGGAGAAACGTCGTCAGTTTGAGCGACTTCAGCAAGGCAGCATGAATGTGACCTAGTATGAGACTCGCACTTTCTTTTTCTTTTTTTTGGGCATATCGTAGTAAGGAAAGGAAGTGAGGGCGCTCATACGAATCGTGCCCACGGAGAGGGAGAGGGTTAGACGGTTTATTGATGGCCCTGCTCAGCCCATCAAGTTGCAGATGGCCAAGGAGACAGGGATCGAGATTTCTCTTCAGGACGCGGCTAATATAGCTAGGAGGGTTGAGTCAGTTCTTTGGATGGGAGGTCAAGGGTCATACAAGAGACCTCGCCATTCCGGTGGTTTCAGTGGTGCCTCATCTAGAGGCGGGACTTCATTTAGCAGAGGCCATTCTTCCAGGCCATTTCATTCAGCACTACATGCTTCACATGGTACTTCCGGAGGTCGTGGTTCTTATATGCCTCCTTCTGCTCAGCTAGTCTACAGTGCTCCATCAGCTCCTATTAGAGCACCTCCTCTACAGAGTGTTCTGCGTGGTCAACTGATTCATCCGAGTCAGCATACTCTTCAGCAGGGATGTTACGAGTGTGGTGAATATGGGCATGTCCGGAGGACTTGTCCGAAGTACGCGGGTAATCAGTTTCAGCAGCATGGTTCTCGTGCTATAGTTTCAGCACTAGCTCCAGTATCGCCTGCCCAGCCAACAAGGGGTAGGGGTCAGGTAGTTAGAGGTAGAGGCCAGAATGTTAGAGGTGGAGGACAAATAGCCAGAGATGGAGGTCCTCCCAGAGGTTTGGTTCAGGGTGGCGGGGCCCAACCCCGACTATATGCATTTCCAGCCAGGCCTGAGACGGAGTCATTTGACGTTGTTATTACAGATATCATCTCAGTTTGTGATAGAGCTGCTTCAGTTTTGTTTGATCCGGGGTCTACTTATTCGTATGTTTCATCCTATTTTGCCTCGTATTTGACGGTTCCCTGTGATCACTTGAGTGTTCCTTTTTATGTGTCTACACCGGTGGGGGATGCTATTGTGGTAGATCGAGTGTATCGTTCGTGTGTGGTAGTCATTGAAAGTCTTGAAACTAGTGTAGATCTTTTACTTCTAGACATGGTTGATTTTGATGTTATATTGGGCATGTATTGGTTGTCTCCCTATTATGCCACTTTAGATTGTCACGCCAAGACAGTTACTTTAGCCTTACGGGGGTTGCCTCAAATAGAATGGAAAGGGACTCCTTGTGATGACCCAAAAGGTCATTCTAAGTAATTCTAGCTAAATTTGTGTACCGAGTCCCCGAAAAGCCTCTGTTAATCTCACCTCGATGTGCATGCATAGCCCGGGCGTGTAGCCGGGAAGTCTTTATGTTGAAATTTGATGAAAAATGAAATTTATGATAATTAAATGAATAAAGTTGACTATGGTCAACATTTTTGGTAAACGGACCCGGACCCGTCATGTGACGGTCCCGGAGGGTCCGTAGGAAAATATGGGACTTGGGCGTATGCCCGGAATCGAATTCCGAGGTCCCAAGCCCGAGAAATGAATTTTTAAAGAAAATTGTTTTCTGAAAATAATAAAGGAATTTGAAAATGAATAATTATGTGAAAACTGTGTTACCGGGCCCGTATTATGGTTCCGGAGCCCGGAACAGGTTTATTATATGTTATTTGTCTTATATGTGAAATTTGGTGTAAAACGGACTTGAAATGACGTCTTTCGGATCAAAAATGGGAAATTTAGAAGTTTGACAAAATTCTATGGATTTTGGAGTTTAATTCATTGTTTTTGATGTATTTTGGTGGTTTAATTATTTGAATTAGTCCGTAGGATGTTTATAAGGTTGTGTGTGTAATTGGTTTTGAGCCCCGAGGGCTCAGGTGAGTTTCGGGTAGGCATCGGAGTGGAAAAAGTTAGAAAATCTGGTGTAATGTTGCTGGTTTCTGGTGTCTGGTGTTTTTCTTCTCTGCGATCACAGCCCTTGCTCCGTGATCGCAGAGGTCTGTCCAGGTACCTTCCGCGATCGCATCCCTTCGACCCGCGATCGCATAGTATGACGTCCCAGTGTTCCGCGATCACAAATCTCTTCCTGCGATCGCGACTCCTCTTCTGCGATCGTAGTGAGTTAGGACCAGACTCTCCACGATCGCAGCCCTTTTCTTGCGATCGCGATGAACAAAATTGCCCAGTTAATTCCTTAAGTCAAACACAGAATACTATTACGGGATTATTAATTTTTCACCATCTTTTTCCTCTCCAAGACGATCCTCAAGCGAGTTTTCTTCCATAGCCACTTGGGTAAGTGATCTTAACTATAATCTCTACCATTTTCCTTCATCAATCACTAGAATCTAGGGCTAAAATCATGAAATCGAAGTAGGAATTAGGGATTTTAGGTAGAGTTGGGTTTTTGAGAATTTTGGGTGATTCAACCTCAATTTGGGGTCGAATATTAAAACAAATTATATATTCTAACTCGTGGGGTTATGGGTGATCGGGTTATGGTCCGAGCCTCGTGTTTGGACCAAGCAGGCCCGGGTCAAATTTTGGAATCTTAGGAAAAATGTTTAGAAATTACTAATTAGGCTATGGGTTTGATTTATTGAGCCATTATTGATATACTTGGGTTGNGAATGCTTTGAAATAAATAATTAGGCTATGGGTTTGATTTATTGAGCCATTATTGATATACTTGGGTTGATTATGTCTAGATAATACCGTTCCGGAGTCGGATTCTAAAGGAAAGGATGTGATTGAGGCTTGACTTGCATTTTTTGAGCCAAGGTAAGTGTTTGGCCTAACCTTAGCTTGAGGGATTAGGTATAGAGTGTTATTTGCTATGTGTAATTCATGTCCAATGTATAGGCGGGGTGACGAGGGCCTATATGTTGCGGTCAAGCATGCCCGTGAGTCAATTGTGATTAATCGTACTGTGTTCTTAATATTCTCCGTACTATGAGTAATTGGTGATTTAGAAGTGAGACCTGGATGTTGTTTCATGACGTGGGGAGTTATTGCGTCATTTGTTTCAGTTGAGGCTTTTACTGTTGAAACTGTATTTCTGATGCGAGGTTGGTTATAGCTGAGACCCTTGCCGGGAATTTGTTGAGTTATTAATTGATGATTTCTCCTTGCCGGGACGATAGACTTTTATTGATTTTTACATTATATTGTTGCCTTTTTATTATTCATCGCACGAGGGGACATGCCGTGTTGATCATTTATTATTTATCGCACGAGGGGACATGCCGTGCTGATTGTTTGTTATTCATCGCACGAGGGGACATGCCGTGCTGATTGTTTATTATTTATTACACGAGGGGACATGTCGTGTTGATCATTGAGTATTTATTGCACGAGGGACATTTCGTGCCGAGTGTTACTATATACGCACGAGGGGACATTCTGTGCCGAGTGATCGTGAAGTTATGCACGAGGGGACATGCCGTGCCTTTTGCTGTTCATTATCTGTTTTGAGAAGTTAAATTCCTGCTTTTACTTTTACATTTCAACTATTACCTTGTTCTACCGTGCTAGCATTTTGTTGCCCCTTTACCCCCAGCATGTTCTCCCCGTATCTGTCTTGCTTATTTTCGTCGATATTTTCCTGTTATTATATAGAATTGCACAGGTACATATATTGTTGTCGGTCCTAGCCTCGTCACTACTTCGACTAGGTTAGGCTCGGCACTTACTCAGTACATGGGGTCGGTTGTACTGATGCTACACCTTCACTTCTTTATGTTGTGCATACTATGCAGGCGGACCCGGTGGTCATTGACGGTCGGAGCATCCCGTCAGTTCATATAGGAGACATCGAGGTAGACCCCCAGACGTTCGTGGGCCTTGGCGTCACCTTC
>MDKH01105501.1:0-26748 GCA_005239495.1 Nicotiana undulata | reverse complement strand
GATGATAGTACTACGATCGAGGACTTTCATAACTCACACTTTCACCTGTCTCTGTATTCTATATAAATTTAACTTTGGCAAATGTTCCTTCTCCTGCCGTTCTTCCTACTTCATACTTACCTGATTTCCTTATCACCATCTTCTCCTACCAAACACGACACTGTTTATCTTCTTCTTCTTCTTGATCCAAAATTCTTCAACTAATTATTTTTCCTTTTCTGTTTTTTCAGGAAAGCATATTGGGCTTGAGGAACAAGATTTTGGCTTTTTGGTTAGAGAGAGGAAAAAGACAAAATGTTGGTCTATTGATTGAAAGAGGGGGTTGTATTCGCGCCCTTGACGTGTAGCAATCCTATTGGTCATTTGCTGACTGGATGGACACATATGTGTGTGTGTAATATACGCGCGTAGGCTCAAGGGTCAGATGTGTTTATTAGATAACGAAATCATGAGTTCGAGTGTTCAAATGGGAAAATTCAAAGTTCGTGTATCGGCTTTCAAAAGCCCTACAAATTTAAGTGGCCAAAAACCCATTACGCCTATAAAATATAATTTATTTTTACCTAGGTATTTTACTTATAATTAAAATAACTTTATTTTATTTATTATTTTATAATGTATCCATTCATTTAATTTTTTCATGACACTAAGTTTTTTCAATCATAATCAATGAACATATTTTAAATATAAAAATGATAAAAAAATATTTATTATTTAATATTTATTTAAAATAACAAAAAATATATTTGTTTAACAAATGATAGATTTTTATAGTCAATAGAAATTTTAAAAAAAGTTTTAAAGTTATTTGTGTTTAATATTAAAATTTTAAAGCTTTATCTGTTAATATTATTTATTTGAAAATATTAAACGGATGTATCATTTTTTTAAATATGGGTATTTTATTTATTTATTTATTTAATTAATGGGTATGGCTTGACTGATAAATCAATGAGCTTTGATTTTTTAATTTTATTAAACATATTTCATTAAGCATGATTAAGAACGTAGACTTGAGATTTGATTTCAACTATCATCTCAGGTGTGAGAGGTTGAACATTGTTCAACTCAACTTTGCAGATGACTTGTTGCTGTTTTGTAGGGGTGATGTGGTATTCATTCAGCTATTATATGAGTGTTTTGATCAGTTTTCAAGAGCCTTTGCAAATAAGACAAAAGTTCCATATACTTTGGAGGGGTTACATAGGATATTCAACAACAAATTATCCAATGCTTAGTTTTTTCTACAGGCTCCTTACCTTTCAGGTATTTAGGAGTCCCATTGAGTACTCAGAGGCTATTCATAACTCAATGTCAACCTCTGCTGGACAAGTTGTTAGGCAGAATCAAGCACTGGACAGCTAAATTCCTATCATATGCAGGAAGGTTACAACTGATCAAAAGTGTATTGTTTGCTATTCAATCAGTTTGGTCACAAATCTTCCTCTGCCTAAGAAGATCATTCAAGGAATTGAGACAATTTGTAAAAGGTTTCTATGGACAGGTGAAATAGAGAGCAGGGCCAAAGCTTTAGTAGCTTGAAAGCAATTATGTTGGCCAAAGTCTTCAGGGGGTTTGAATATAACAGATATCTTAATATGGAATAGAGCTGCTTTGATCAAACATCTATGGAATCTAAATAAGAAGGACCGCTTGTGGATACAATGGATTCACACATACTATATCAAGCAGTATATGGAACCCTGGGTAATTACAAAAAAGAACGTAGACTTGAGATTTGTTCAAGGTAATGCTACTGACAAATTTACTAATGCTATTTATATATCTTGAAAATTAATATTAAGAAATTAAATGTATGAATATATCATAACAATAATAATTTAAATTAAATTATTTTTATTAAGTAAAATCCCTGGGTAAAAGTATATTCTATAGCATATAATATAGAAAGTATTACATAAATGGAGACTTTATAATGTCTAGGGAATAATAAACTTTTCAGGTTAAAAGTTTGTAAAATCTAGTCAAAGTGATTATTGTAATAACTAGAGTATAGTAAAATAATTTTTGTGTAACAAAACAAAAAGTGACTTTTGGGTAATGAACACAAAGTTGAATGACTTTTACGTAACAAAAGAAACAAAAGTGACTTTTGGGTAATGACCACAAAGTTGAATACCGCCCATAAAATTTACTCTGGTATTAACATCAACTCACATAGAGATGGCAATCATTCGTGAAAGAAACTCATTATTATAGAAAAACTAGTGAATATTGCTCGCGCTTCACGCGGTCTTATTAAGCCATGTTTAATTTATATACTAATCATTTTATAATAAGACTAAAATGACGTAAAATAAGAAATAAAAGTAAAGCAAATTGTACAAGAATTCGTAATTGATTTGTGTTGCTGATTTTTATCCTTTGTATTTGAAGATTGCCTCTGTTACGATCATTCAATTGACTACAGATACTTCATTATGACAACAAATCCAATTGTATTTTATCATGAAATTGTTCACTTTCTTTCCCATTTAAATTATATGCAATAGTATATTTTACATCCCCAATCCCCCTCCCCATAGCAATCATGAAAGATATTAGTAAATTCATACTTTATTACATGCGAAGTATTAAAGTATTAAACCCAGTAAAATTTTGTTGTGTCTCTTAATATAAATTCTTTAATCGCATTTATATTTTAAGAACCAGTGAGACTCGATAAAGGTATTACCATCAACTCATATTATCCTTAAAAAACTCATTATTATTAAAAATCTATTTACATATAATAGGAGAGGCAAAGAAAGATTATGATGACAAGTGGCATCGCATTAAATTGACATATGTAAAGTTTTTGGACAATTCTCCAATTTTGTAGGAGTTTCAAAATTATTTAAAAAAATATAAAAACTTTAATGTTGGCAGTTAATCCGATATTTTTTTTCTTTTGTAACAAGAATCAGAACTTCTATGGCAGTTACTTTCTGCCCGTTTCAAAAGTTTTATTTTGATTTTTTTTAAAAAGTAAAAACTTGAAACCTGCCATTTAATACTTAATGTAAAAAACTTTGAACTTTCTGCCAATTACAAAAGCAATGACGTTTCTTTCTTTCTGTCAATTCCAAACTGTAGAGTAAACTTTATTTATATATTTAAAACTTACTACTTTTTACACAGGTATATGAAATTTCCTATGATTTTCATTTCTCTAATCCCTTCTTTTTTCCTTACTTATCTTCTGCTTTTTGTTTGATCATGGTTATTATAAGGAGGAGACTGAGTATCCAAATATGGAATTGTAAATAATGTTTTACTGTTTAAGTCTTCAACTTTTTGATCTCTCATTTTTTTTGGGGGTTAATTGTATAATAACATACTGGAGAATACTATTTCAATTTTATATTTACGAGACATTTTAAAAGGTAATTAGATTGTCTATAAAAGATAAAGTTTTCACTTAATAATATACAGATGATTATTGAGCAGTTACAATAGATGTTTAATCTTTTTCATATTCAAGTTTTCTAGGATTCTATTATATATGCATTTAAAGATCTTCTTTCTAAAAATTTTATGGAGCTGGTGTTTGTTTTCCATGGGAGGGAAGGAAACTAATGAAAAACTTGAAAACTCTCTCATTTAAGCATGATATTTTTCTCCGCCCCGATTCGATCAATAATGGGATTCTTGGCTAGAGAAAGGTTTGTGTGACATGGACGCCCAGCCCAACTCGGTCGGTCGGTTGGCACCTAAGAGATGATGAGATTCTTGGTCGATTTGATCAAATTTCAAAAAGTCTTTCTCACTATTCAGAACAGTGGAGCTTTCGATCAAGATCTTCTCGCCTCACCCGTTTGGGCTCTCGCTCGAATCGGAACCTTTATGCGTTGGTAGTCTTTCGACTCAGTCTAATAGCCTACATATCGGGCGCTCTATTTACAGGTTCTAAATATTGGTTTCTGTAGCAATAAATATTTTTATTTAAACATTGATCTTCCTTTTGACATTTTCAATTTCGTCGCTCCAACAATTCAAGGATAATGTATGTCTCTCCAAATAATATCTTATGGGTATTTTTAAGTTTTGTGTGCCGAGTTTTCTGATACACACGAAGGACTTTTGCAAAGTGGCTATTATATTAGTTGTAACAAATGATATTGATGATCTAAAAAATTAGAGTAACATAATACCTACAAACGATAGAATTAAATGTTTTATGTATTAGTTTTTTGGTTAGTCTCCCATTAATTCGAGGCATACGTAGAATTTGAGTTATTTATCTTTCGTGGATAGAGTGGTGATACAAAATTTGCGAAGAATCAAGAGAGAAGAATCAAAATTTGCCACTAAAACGCCAAAAACAACATCAAAACCATAAATTCTCATCCAATTCAAGCCTATGATTTCCAAAAACTTCCGAAACACGCATTTGATCAAAAACCCAACCAAACCATCTCCGAATGACTTGAAATTTTGCGGGCAAGTCCAAAATGACCTAACGAAGCTACAGAAACTCTCGGAATCTCATTCCGACCCTCGGATCAAAATCTCGCCTATCAACCGGAATTCGCCAAAATACTAACTTCGCCAATTCAAGCCTAATTCTACACCGGGCATCCTAAAAATATTCTAAACACACTCCTAAGTCCCAAATTACCTAACGAAGCTATCCAAACCATAAAATCCGCATTCCGAGGTCGTTTACCAATAAGTCAACTCCGGGTTGACTTTTCCAACTCCAAAGCTCTTGTTAGAGACTAAGTGTCTCAATCCACTCTATTTTCACTCCGAACCCGAACCAACCAACCCCAACACTTCATGAACAGTCTAAACGAGCTACTACAAGACAGAAATAAGGGAATAGATGCGTATACCGCGTATCGACGGACCGGATCGTTACAGTGGTGATATAAAATTTGCGAAGAATCAAGAGAGAAGCTTGATCTTCATTTCTGGTCTTTTTATTGTTTGAGTTGAGACCAAATTATTTTGATCCTTTTATGCGTACTATCTACAATAAAAATGTGTCTATACGAATGGATTACTTTATTGTTGCCATTTCCTTTTTGTTTGAAGTTAGAATATGAATAATTATCTAAATTCACTATTTTTTTCTCTGATGCTATTCCTTGATACAACGTGGAAGATTGGAGTATAAAGTATCTCAATAGACCTGATTATACTATGACATTGAATACAGTAGAAGATTTATCCATAAATGGGGGTCATGTTAAAGGTATGAAACAAAGTTGGTTGGAAAGTCTATATTTAGTTGAAGAAGAAGCCTGAGGCAATATCAATAGGACTATAATGAAGCATACATCCAAAAGTTAAGGTTGGGACTAATAATTCTTTTATTTTAGTTTACTTACTATACATCCAAAATTTCTTAATTTGACTCATCATTCTCTATTTTTTGTACTCTATATCCTGGAATTCATCTAAACTAGAAGGAAAAGTATATCTCATAACACTGAATTTGTTAATAAAGAGTTTATTCTGTTTTCAATAGTTGATCTTCAAAAATCTACTCCATCAATGCTTGATGGTCCGAAACCGGATCAAAGGAAGATTATGTTTTGTGCCTTTTAAGAGAAACTTTGTTAACATGTACCATATTGTGTATTACTGACCTATCTCAAATGGCGATAATACATATGTCTGAAAATCATAACATGACCAATCATCTAAGGTTGTATTTTCTTACGAATGCTTTTCTTACTAGTTGTTTTATAATGGATACATGTGTTTACTTATGACTTGAATATATGAATATCACGTACATTTACATGTTAATAAAATAGTAGCATTTGCGATTCCTTTGTTTCTGCGTATCTTACAAGTAATTTATAAAAAAATTACGTTTAATATTCTCCGCGCAACGCGCAGGTACAAATACTAATTATCTGGAAAACTAGAGAAACAAAATAAAATTACTAAGAAATTTTAAGTAATATCCATACACATACAAAGAGGTGGTGAATAACTAACTCCCCTTAATTATCATATACAAAAATTTCATAAGTCAACAATTAAAATTCATGGGAAGAATATGCTAGTTTACCCATGAGCATTCATAATTATATCTTGAAAATTTTACTTCTAATAATTGGCCACAATTGTCATCAGATAAAATAAAATAGTAGAACCCCAGAAGACAGATACAATCCTCTTTAAAAAAAAATTAAACATCTAATGGACATCAATTAAATCATATGTGGCAGATTTTTATATCAAATACTACAACCAGAAATTAAATCTATTTACATACCTATATATTGTAATTATTAAACAAATAATGCTTGATTTAAAAAATGAAGGAAAAGTTCCATAAAATGGAACCATACATACTGTAATGCCTGGCATTCACAGTGACATTTGATAGTCTAGCACTATACGCATGCAATGGACGCCACTTTTGGCTGGAAAGGACAATCAACTGCCAGGCCACCACTCTTCAATGGCCAGTATTACTCCTGGTGGAAGAACAGGATGAAGTATCACTTAATTGGAGAAGACTATGAACTATGGGACATAGTTACTAACGGTCCTTTAGCCACCATGAAGAAGACTGCTGAAGGAGTAGATGTGCCAATACTAGAGCTGACTGCACTGTTGAGGATTTGAAGAAGTGGGAGAAAAATGTTAGATAGTGTGTGGACTTGGTCCAGGCGAGTATAGTAGAACTCAAAGCTGCACCACTGCCAAAGAAATTTTGGATACCTTGCAAGTAGCTCATGACGGAACACCTCAAGTGAAAATATCAAGAGGTACTCTACTATACACCCAATATGAAAACTTCACTATGAAAGAAGGAGAGACAATTCAAGAGATGTATAATAGGTTCACAACACTGACAAATGAACTCAAGTCTCTTGGAAGGGTCATTCTTGAAGAGGACAGGGTGGAGAAAATCTTGACTAGGGTCTTGCCAATCTCTTGGGAAAGCAAGATCACTGCCATTCAGGAATTCAAAAACATGGCAACCCTTAAGTTGCGCGAGCTAATTGGAAATCTCACTGCCTACGAACTTGGAAGGCAGGCAATGAAAATGGATGCTACTAAGAAAGAAAGAAGTCTAGCATTGAGAATCACTAAGGGAGTAGATTTGGAGGAAGATGAGATGGCCATGATCACTAAGGAATTCAGAATTTCATCATAAGGAAAAAGGGCATCTCAAGAGGTGGAAACTACAGCAAAGCAAAAGCTCCAGAAAGGCCAACCAACAAGGGATGCTACAAATATGAAAAGACTGACCACCACATCAAGAACTGTCCTCAGTGGGAAGTAGAATGGAAAAGGGAGAGATATGAACGTAGGAACAGGAAGAAGGAACTGATCCAACCCAAGAAAACCACAACAAAAGTTATGGTTGCTGCTTGGGGGGAAAGCTCAGATGAAGAATCAGAAGATGGTGAGAATGAAGAACAAGCACTCATGGAAATCGGTGAATCAGATGAGGAATCATATGAAGAACCAGAAGTAAGTATATCCCATCTCAAAAACAAGATAAAGTTCCTATCTAAAGAAAAACTCTCTGAGTTGCTACTTGATTTCATGGATGATTCCGAAGAAATAAACAAAGAGAAAGAACAACTATCTAAAGAGTGTGTAACGTTAAAATTAAAGTGCAAGAACGTGGAAATCAGAGCAAGTGAATCTGAAAAAGAAAACACTACCTTGAAGAACCAGGTTCATCCACTTGAAACAAATATTCTAGAGCTAAAATCTGAAAATTTAAAACTGAAACTAGGAACTAGCAAGAAGACTGTTGATCACTCTCAACTCATGTTAGAAGAGAATGTAGGAAAACTAAAGGATAAGATGTACATTAAAGATGAACAAATAAGGGTACTAAAAGAAGAACTTGGTAAGGTCAAACATGAGTTAGATCGAACTTGCAAATGGAATAAATCCTCTGATACCTTGACATGGCTTCAAGAAAATCATAGTAGCAACAGAAGAGGACTTGGCTTTGGGAGTCAACTATCCAAATGGGATCCCAAAAGCAAGTATCTCACTATTTGTCACGACCCCAAATCCTAACAGGCCGTGATGTCGCCTATCATGGAACTAGGCTAGCCAACCATCACATTACTACGCAATTGTTCTTATTTTAACAGTTCACAATGCAATAATAAACAACAATCATAATAAAGAAATAGTTTATATAAGTCTTAGTACCCCAATAGAAATCTAAACAAACTCTAAACAACCTCCCAGAACTGGAGTCAATAGTCATGAGCATCTAAGAAAGTAGATCAAATTCTGCTAATATCATAACATATATCCCTGAATCAAATGCTAAAAACATAATGAGGAAGGGAAGTGGAGAAGCTGTGGACGCTGGACAGCCACCTCGAAATCCCGTACAGCTACTGCAACCAATCAGAAATGGCTACTGCTCCAAATCAATACCTAGATCTGTGCACAGGGGCACGGGGAGTAATGATGAGTACGCCAACTTAGTAGTAATGAAAATAAATTACAGTATGAGAAATATAAAACACACAGTACAGATACACAATTCTACTAAACCAGTAAAACACCAAGTCATCATGTAGTATTCATCAAATACATAAGTTCAAAAATCATTTTCCATAAATCCTTTGAAAACATGTATAATATCAGTATATCTCACTAAAATGCTCAGTAGAAACCAGTTCGAAAACTAAGTAAATCATAGTTCAAAAACTTAGTAAAATCATCATAAATCTGCCCCTCGGGCCAACATCATTTCTCATAACAGTTTCCCCTTATCCATTCTCTAAATCACTCAGTAACATCATCACTCAGTATCAGCCCCGCGGGCAATCATCACTCAATCGGTACCGGCGCTGTAACGACCTGGTCTGTCGTTACGTAACCTTAAGATGAGAAAAGTCAACTGAGAGTTGACTTATTGGTAAACGACCTCGGAATGCGGATTTTATGGCTTGAATAGCTTCGTTTGGTGGTTTGGGACTTAGGAGTATGTTCAGAATAATTTTTTGATGTCCGGTGTAGAATTAGGCTTGAATTGGCGAAAGTTAGTTTTTGGCGATTCCGGTTGGTAGTGGAAAATAGGCTATCAGGGTCGGAATGGAATTCCGACAGTTGGAACAGGTTCGTAATGTCATTTTGGATGTGTCTGCAAAATTTCAGGTCAATCGGAGTTGATTTGGATAGTTTCGGCATCGTTGGTGAATTCTAGAGATATCAAAGTTCTTAGGCTTGACTCCGATGTAAATTTGGTGTTTTGATGTTAATTTTGGTGTTTTGAAAGTGAAACTAAGTTTGAATGATGTTATGGTACTTGTTGGTAAGTTTGGTTGGGGTCCCTAGGGGCTCGGGATTGATTTCGGGTGATTAACGGACTCATTTGGACTTGCATACATAGCTGGTTTTCTGGTTTTTGTGCACATCAATTTCCTTCACTGCGATCGCGGGGGAAGTAATGCGATCGCGGAGAGTAAATTGGGGCAGGCAAAGTTTGTTCTGTGCGACCACAGGTGTATAGGTGCGATCACAGAGCATAGAGAGGATAGGCAGTGCGGTCGCAGGTTGCACGATCACATAGGGGAAATTGGCGCACTAGTGAGGAAACACTGTGCGGTCGCGTGCCTTGAGCTGCGATCACGGAGGTCAAGGTGAGGAACACTGTGCGATCGCGGGGCATTGACCGCAATCGCGGAGAGCAAAATAACTGGGCAGTATTTAAATATTTCCTCCGGGACCTAAACCCCTTTTTACACCATTGTTGTACGGAATAGAGCTCTTGGGGGCGATTTGGAAGAGGAAAATTCTTGTTCTTCATAGAGGTAAGTGTTCTAATCATTAAAACTCGATTATGGGTGATTATAGAGCATAAACCCAGTGTAAATTCATGGAAAATCAGTAGAAAAATTGGGTTTTAGGTCTTGAGATTATGAGACCTTTAGGGGTCGATTTGAGAGGTCAAACGAACTCTGATTTCGGTGTTCTTTATATGTACGGACTCGTGAGAGAATGAAGAACATTTTGGTATAAAAACTTCTGAGTTTCGGGATGCGGGACCGAGGGTCGGGTTTTGACCGGTTTCGGATTTTTGAGTAAATTTCAATAATTTTCGATTGGGAATTGTTCACATATTGATGATAAAAATCTAAACTTGGTAGATTTGGAGCCTTCGGAGGTTGATTCGAGAGGCAAGCGCATCGCGGAATAATTTCGGGCTAGTTTTGAGGTAAGTAATGTCTTTAAATCCTGTCCCAAGGGTATGAAACCCGGACTATGCACCCTTTCACGGGTTTTGAAATGCAAAGGTTGAAAATTTGGAGATATACTCCTTAATTAGTCGACTATTGAGTTTCGAAACGGCTTTTAAAGCTTATTTCCAATAGTACTATATATACTTGATATTATTTGGATTGTAAGCCATGTTTGGGGCCTAGTGCCGATCTGTTTACCCCTTGGGAGATGTTTTTACTATTTTCCTCACTGGTATACTATGATTTTTCACTCAGTCTTTTCTGTGAAATTGTTTTGACACTCAGAGTATTTTGATACTACTTCTTGAAAATGAAACACTATTTTTGGGTCAAGAACCCGATATATTATGGCCTGAAGGGCAAATATAGAGTGTCTGACTGAGTGAGGCTGCTGGACTATATTGTGAGGATTTTATGATATGAGTGAGGCTGCTGACCTATATTGTGAGGATGATATGATATGAGTGAGGCTGCGAGCCAATATTGTGTGTGATTTATGCCATGATGTGGCTTATTATAACGCTTGGGCTGTAGGAGCCCCTCCGGAGCCTATAACACACCCCCAGTGAGCGCCGGTACCGATTGAGTGATGCCTGATGGGCAGAGTGATTGTGAGGTTGCCTGATGGGCTGATACTGAAAGAAATTGTTACGAGAAATGATTATGGCCCGAGGGGCAGTTTTATGAAGACTTTTACTGAGTTTTGCAACTATGATTTACTTCGTTTTCAAACTGGTTTTCACTGAGAATTTTGTTGAGATATACTGATATTGTACTTGTTTTCAAAGGATTTTTGGAAACTGATTTCGAACTTATTATTTGATGAATACTACATGGTGACTTGGTATTTTTACTGGTTTGTGGAATTGTGTACATGTTCTGTGTATTTATATGACTCAGATTGTGATTTATTTTCATTACTACTGAGTTGGCGTACTCATAAAAACTCCCTGTGCCTTTATGCACAAATCCAGGTACTAACTTGCAGCAGTAGCTGACGCAGGTTCGATAGCAACATTTCACGGGATTTCGAGGTAGCTGTCCAGCGTCCACAACTTCTCCATTTTCCTTCCCTATTTAGCTTTAGTATTTGATTCAGAGACGTATATTATAGTTTTAGCAGAGATATATATATTTATTCTTAGATACTCATGACTATTGACTCCAGTTCTTGGGAGGTTGTTTAGAATATTATGGGGACGCTAAGACTTAATTATATTAATTGATGCTATGGTTGCATGCTTATTATTAAATTGTGAACTGTTATAATTGAATAAACGCGTCGTAAAGTGATGGTTGGCTAGCCTAGTTCCACGATAGGCGTCATCACGGCCTGTTAAGATTTGGGGTCGTGACAGGCGCTCACTAGGTGTATGTACAGACAACGAAGGGGCTCCTACGACCCAAGCGTTATAACATCATAAGGCCTGAAAGCCTTCTCACCTCTTTCATAAGGCTTGAAAGCCTCTTCACCTCTCCGACGCTCACTGGAAATGGGCTCAGACTCCGAAGGGTCTCCTACACCCTAAGCGCAATAATATAGGCATGATAGCCTCACAACATAGGCCTGAAAGCCTCACTCAGTCAGACACTCTCAATTTTCCCTTAGGCCATAAACTTACCGGGTTCTCGACCCAAACAATGTTTCCGTTTTTTCAATAAATAGTATCAAAATACTCTGAGTGTAAAAACAATTCATCAGGAAAAGACTGATTGTAAAATAATAGCATATCATTGAGGAAATATAGTAACACAACCCTCAAGGGGTAAACAACTTGGCACTAGGCCCCAAACATGGCTTACAGCCCAAAGCATATCATAATGTATAAACAATAATTAAGCATAAGCTTAGAAATCGGTTTCGCAACTCAATAGTCGCCTAAGTAGGGAATATATTTACAAAGTTTCAATCTTTGTATTCCAAAACCCATGAAAGGGTGCATAGTCCAGGGTTTCATACCCTCAGGACAGGATTTAAAGTCATTACTTACCTCAAAACTAGCCCGGAGCTATTCCGCAACACGCTTGCCTCTCGAATCAACTTCCGAAGACTCCAAATCTATCAAGTTCAGATTTTTATCAACAATTTATGCTTAAGGAATAAATTCCAATCGAAATTATCAAATTTAGCCCAAAAATCCGAAACCGATCAAAACCCGACCCCCGGGCCCGCATCCTGAAACTCTGAAATTTTTATACAAAAGTGTTTTTCGTCCTCTTATGAGTCCGTACATATAATGAACACCAAAATCGGAGCTCGTTTGACCCTTCAAATCGACCCTAGAAGGTCTCAAAATCTCAAGCCCTAAAACCCAAATTTCTACTGATTTTCATGGATTTTACACTGATTTTATGTTCTATAATCATCCATAAACGAGTTATAAGGTCCAAAATACTTACCTCTATGAAGAACACCGATTTCCCTCTTCAAAAATTGTCTCAATAGCTCCTTATCCATGCAAAAATGGTGAAAAATGGGTTTGGGTCGCGGAAGGGTTATTTTATATCTGTCCAGTGATTTCTTCACCGCGATCGCGGAAGCTCTCACGCGATCGCGAAGACCAAATCTGTCCGGCCCTCACTTTACTCACTACGATCGCAGCATAATCTACGCGATCGCGTTTCAACTTGGCCCGAACTCACGCGATCGCGATGCACAACAACTGCCTCCCTCACGCGCCCAAATAGACCTATGCGATCGCACCCCAATACACGCAATCGCGATGCACAAACTCACCTGACCCTCATAGTACTCTACGCGATCGCGATGAACAATTTCCTGCTGCACTGACACCAGAAAACCAACATTTTTCCTAAGTCCAAAAGTGCCCGTTAACCACCCGAAATCAATCCCGAGCCCCTCGGGACTCCTACCAAATATACTAACATGTCACATATGATCATTAAAACTTATTTGCACTCTCAAAACACCAAAACTAACATCAAAACACCAAATTCTCACCGGATTCAAGCCTAAGAACTTTGATATTTCTAAAATCCGCCAATGATGTCGAAACTATCCAAATCAACTCCGATTGACCTGAAATTTTGCAGACAAGTCCAAAATGACATTACGAACCTATTCCAATTATCGGAATCCCATTCCGATCCCGATAGCCTATTTTCCACTGTCGACCGAAAATCGTCAAAGAATTAACTTTTGCCAATTCAAGCCTAATTCTACATCGGGCATCACAAAATTATTCCGAACACACTCCTAAGTCCCAAATCACCTAACGAATCTATTCGAGCTATAAATTCTCATTCCGAGGTCATTTACCAATAAATCAACTCTTGGTTGACTTTTACCATTCTAAAGCCATTTTTAAAGACTAAGTGACTGAATTCTCATTTAACCATCCTGATTTTAAGCCTATCAACTCTAACACATCAATAACATATTAATTAACCTAAGGCAAATCAATAACAATAATAAAAATGCAGGTTCTACGTAACGACGGACTGGGTCGTTACACTCTTCCTGAGAACAAAATCTGCACCCACAGTGGTAAGACTGGTCACTACAAAAGTGAATGCACTGCAAAAGAGCAGGCCAGTCGAAGGAATGAATTCGAAAGAAAATTGGCTGCCAAATTGGGCCAGAAAAAGCTTAATCCATCATTTCTCTCATAGAAAAGAAATGATGGCCTGGACCGCACCTGCGGTCACGCGCCTGCGGCCTGAGTCTCGCGCTTGCGGCTTGAGTCTCGCGCTTGCGGACTTTGGGCAAGGGGGCTGGGGATCGCACCTGCGAGGCTGGGACCGCAGGGGCGGTCCCGCACCTGCGGCTGGGCAACCGCACCTACGGTCACACCAGTTGTTGTGCACCAGCAGTGGTCTTTGCTGGTTTTTGGCCTCGCGCGGGGTTTGGGAGGCACCTGGACCCACCCGAGCCCCCGTCCAAAAATACCAACAAGTCCCAAATCATTAGACGGACTTGCTCGACCCCACGGAACACTCAACACAACGCTAAAACTCAAAATCACCCTCCAAAACCCCTGAATTCAAAACTTAAGAACTTTGAAATTCTAGAATTCACTTCAACGCGCTGAACCGGCCTAAACCACTCGGAATGACTTCAAATTTTGCAAATAAGTTGTGAACGACACAACGGAACTATTCCCGGTCTCGGAATTTCATTCGGACCTCGGGAACATAAAATCACCTCTCAAGCCACATTTCAAATCCTTTAGAAATCCCACAAGTTCATTAACTCCATTTTTCCTCACTTGGACCCGAAACCAATTAAATCAAATCCGTTTTACACCAAATCTCACAGATAGGACAAACAACATATAATAAACTTGTTCCGGGCTCCGGAACCATAACACGGGCCCGATAATAAGGTTTTCACATAATTATTCACTTTCACATTCCTTTATTATTTTCAGAAAACAATTTTCTTTAAGAATTTATTTTCCAGGCTTGGGGCCTCGGAATTCGATTCCGGGCATACTCCCAAGTCCCATATTTTCCTACGGACCCTCCGGGACCGTCATATCACGGGTCCGAATCCGTTTACCAAAAATATTGACCAAAGTCAACTTTATTCAATTATTCAATTCAAAAATCCCATTTTCTTAATCAAATTTTCACATGAAAGCTTCCCGACTACCTGCCCGGGTTGTGCACGCATATCGAGGTGAGATTAACGGAGGCTTTCGAGGCCTCGAAACACAGATTTAGCTGGAATTACTTAGGATGACCTTTTGGGTCATCACAGGATGTGTTCATCATTTTGAGTCACTTCATGTTTCAAGTCCTCGAGTGCAAAGTTGTGATTTTCCTCATTTTCAAGAATGGCCTCCAACATGAGCATCATCCTCTCATTTTGAGCATTTGAGAGTTCTTCTTGGATTTGTTCAAGTTCCAAGGAAGAATTTTCAACTTCTTGGCTATCACTCACCTCCAAGGCTTTTTGAACCCTCGAAGCTTCAATTATTGTATCCATTTGTGAGTGTAAGCTTTCAAGTGCCAAATTATTTTGGAGACTAGTCTCTAAAAGTTCTTTCAAGGCATTTTGCCCATGGTTTCCTTCTTCAAGTAAGCACTCCAACATGAGCTTGAACTCTCCATTTCTACCATTCTCAATTTCCTCCACTTCATTGCCCCTAGCATTTCCATCACAAAAAGTAAAATCATCATAGTGGGGGCTCGGGGAAGGGACAGACAAATATACACAATCTTCCCAATGACCATTTTGGAAACCACACCTATCACAAATACTCCACTCACGGGTTTGCGATTGTGCGCACAATCCATCCCCGGGAGAATTTAAATAATTTTGCCACGAGTGTGGTCCTCCACAATAAGGGCAAGGGTCATCAAAATATGAACAACTACCATTCGACCAATTTTCATTATATGATGCCATATTTTTTTTTATAAAAAAAATTAAGAAAATAAGCAAGAAAAATAATTACACAAATATTCACAAGTTTTGAACAAAGCACTTATGGTTACTTCTCAAACAACCTAAATTACGCCAATTGTTCCCCGGCAACGGCGCCAAAATTTGATACGCTCAATTTACACCTTGGAAAAGTGTAAGCGGTCGATTGTCAAATATAATAACCCAACAAGGTTGGGGTCGAATCCCACAGAGAACAATATGAGGGAGATTAGGAATGCAAGAGAATTATCACTTATCGCGTAATGCCAAACAAATAAGATTTGGTTTTGATAATTGTTTATAACTAAATGCGAAAATATAAACTAACCTAGAAAGCAAGTAAAATTATCAATGGCGACAAGAATGAATGCATCGGGTATTACACTCAAGTAACGATCTAATGTATTTCACAATTTCACAAATATGAGCGAGTTTATGTTAATTAGCCACGGATAATAATTCTTAATTAGCTCTTTCCAAAGACTAACAAGACTTCCTAATTGAATTATTCGTAACCCAATCAAGAGATTAAGCACACCCGAATGTGACTACAAGTAGTTCAATCATATCCCTAGGTAGAATCTATGAGGGTTAAAGCCTCAAGTTCTTGTTAATTAATCTTTTCCAACCCCAAATTATCTTTTCCAAAATTAATTCGGAGTTAATGGGCGAGTCTTAGGGTTAGCTATTCCCTTTGGAAACATTAAAGAACAAGAATAATTAAAGAAACAATAACTCACTTCATAAATATAATAAAATCATTCAATACATAAGCACAACAAGGTATTTAATCCACATTTTAAATATGTAAATTTCCATAAACAAGAAGTGTTGGAAATAATACTACACACTTAAATATTCAATACAAAGCAAGGAAATGAAGAAACAAACATAAATGGGTAAGAAAACCTTAACCACAAGAGTGAAATCTTCAAGACCCAAGTGTGTGTGCAAAGCCCTAGCTTCAAAACTTGTTCTTTTTTAGTCTTCAAGACTCAAATTATGTTTACAATGTCCAAAGATGCAGAAATTATCTGCTAGATCGGGTATAAAAGAGGGTTGGGGATTAAAACGTGAAATTCTAAAACTGCCATTGACTTGCCCAGAAAATGCATTGTGCGTTCGCACATGTGCACCTGCGATCACACTGTATCTTTTCCCTGAAGGCTGCGATCGCACACAAGTAAGTGCGTTAGCACAGTATAGTTGACCACTCCGCTGACCGCTCATTTAACAGTGCGTTCGCATCTGTTATTGTGCGTTCACATAGCTCTCTTCTCCTGTACCTATGCGATCGCATAGAGTAAAAACTGGGCAGACATATATTTTGCAATTTAGCTCCTCTTTGGCTTGTTTTCATGTTATTTTTCCACAATCACTTCTAAATCATTTAATACCTGAAATATACCAACAATTGTTAGTAAATATCCTAGTTTGTCAACATTTTTACACAAAAGATTAAGTATTAAGAAGAGATAACTTGATAAAATACCAACTTATCATATATTATTTCTTCCTTTAGCAAGTAAACACATGTCAATGTTGTTAATGTTTCAGTTCATGTTATTTGTGAACTAAATCTCAACGCAACATAAAGGTCTTTTTTTTTTTTTTGGTATGAGAAGAAGATACAAATTTATTTACTTATTCTTTGTATCTTCTTCTCATACCAAAAAAAAATACTTTTATGTTGCGTTAGATTTAGTCCACAAATAACATGATACTGAAGCATTAACAACATTAACATGTGTTTACTTGTCAAAGGAAGAAATAATATATCAGGTCAATTGATTTGTTGGTTTTTTACAAACTTGTTTTTAGTTTTATGACCTTACTTCTTATTTTACACATGAGAGATTTATTTTTACATATATGAGATCTGTCTTTTACACAAAAAAGATCTAAAAAGCTCATTTCTTAAATTCAAAATTAAAGAGGCACGATGTCCCCTGAATTCGTAATAAAAAGCAAAGTGTTACAAAAAAAAGTTATGACTCTCTAGCCACGCAAAAAAATTTGACAAACCTTTTCAGTGAGTGTACTTTATTGTGCTTCAGTGTCTGGTGGGTGAAATTGTTTTGAAAGTTGTACCCCATAGTACACATGTCAAATAATAAATCCCTCACACAAGTATTATGTGGTATATCTCACACATAATAAAATTTCTCTTATTGTCTTTGCATGCATGCATGTGGTTCACCGTCCAACTGTACTTGTTTAATTTATTGAAAAAATTATTCTTTTTTCCCATTTGTTTCTTGAGGAAAACTGACTATTTGATATGTTAAATTATTTTCTTCTCTCATAGCATTCCCCATAGTTTAAATAATAAACTAAATAGTCATCTGGTGAAATACCTCCCTGTTATTCCAAGACCTTTTTTGTCTTTAAATATTTCACTGGACCAAACTTTCTGGCGAACTAACAAAACGCAATTACTTCCACCTTTCCAGGCAAACTAACCGTATCGGGTTGGGTTGACTTTTGAGTTTTGACTAAACTAATCAAGGGATTTCCCAAGGTCAATTGGATTTTAATAATTCCCTTATCTTGCTTTTGTTTATTCCAGCTTTACAAATGGGCGACTATGTTACATTTGGTCTGGTTAGGATGGGTTGAATCTATAAACAAACTGGAGCTATAATTAGAAGCGTATCTAGGATTTCGACTTATGAATTCTAAATTTTATAACGGCGACTTCAAATGCTAATAATTGGATTCTAAATTTAATAATTATACATACTTAATGAATTTTTTAATACAAATATATTGTTTGATAGAAAACTACTGATTCGGCTGAACCCACATACCGGCTTCTAGCTCCGCCCCTGATTATAATTCAGCCTATATATAATTGTTGGGTTAGTATAGGAGGGACAGTTTGAACTAAATAATGAGTCATGACTCAATACGTCCAATTCAAAATCGTTTCTCATTTATCTAATAATATGTTTATTGTAATTTGTTTAACTATGGAATCTAACTAATAAAATCAACAATAACAATATTATCATACTCAGTGTTGTTTTACCAAAAATATGATAAGACACTTATGTGAGGTTTGATTAGCAAAGATGGAAGGTTAATCTTAGTTAAGTCTAATGACTGTTAGATCTATGCAAGTAGTGATTAATGGGCGGAGTAAAGGCGTCGTGATATTGAATGCTAAACCCAAATGCTAGTAATGATTGGCATGAATATATGATTGAATATGTAGAATGAATGCATGCAATGGCAATAAATGTAATAACAAACGATTACACGTCCAAATACCAAGTGATGAATGTCAATTGTCTTGTTGTCAGCAAAATAAATGATAGACAACGTGATTGAGATGCTGTGTTCTTGGATCTTGTATATAGAAAGGTGTTTCTTAACTTGGGAATCAATAGAAGATACAAGAGGTGTATATTCTTTCAATAGTCAACAATACATAATGTTCTTTCCAAGATTAACTGATGCCCCCCCCCCCTAGCCGCTAAACTAGCCCAAATACACTCTTAACATGGTGTGATATTGTCCGCTTTGGGCCAAGCCCGCACGATTTTCTCCCAAAGACCTCACACCATTAAGAGATCCCTACACCTTATATGTAGACTCCCAATCTTTTCAGCTACCGATGTGAGACTTTGTTCGTACAACCAACACCCCCCTCACCCCTTGTTGTTCTATATATAGGGGACATCATTTAAAGAACCCTAAAAAGTACAAGGGAGGCTACTGTTACTAAAGACTCTTGCTCGACTTCATCTAAATTAGGACCGCTACCCCTAACCGTTAGCTGAACCACGCTTCGACCCCGGTCGCTGGCATTATGAAATCTGATCCAAATTTCGACCAATACAAGTGTGATCTCACAAGTATAGTTTAGGAAAGGTAAAATATACACAAATCTTATACCTACCTTTACTGGGTTGAAATATTATTTTCGATAGACCTTCGACTCGACTGAAGTTAGAGAGAAAAGAAAGTAGCATATGAGAGTATAGTACAAATGCACAAGAACGAAGTACCCCACAACAATAATGTGAGGGGTTAGCTAGTTGCACTTAAACGTTGTCGAAAAATGGAAAGATAGCAGGTAAAAAAGTTGTACTCTAATATAACCTTAACTAGATAAAAATGCAGAGTACTGAGTATGCGGTTTCACATCAGTCTTGAATTCCTCTATTCATTTTTGCCCTTGTGATTCCCACACCACTACTGCACAAATCTGACTTCCCATTATCATCTGTTCACCAAATTTGTTTGTTCATTTGTATGGACGACAGCTCCAAGTGCTGCCTGACTGTTTATCTATTCACCAGGACCACCACATGGTTATCTCCCCACACACACACGGACGAAGGAAAAGGAAAAAAAAAAATACAAATTTGGTCTATCGGCTTAAACTAATTGCGTTTGCTAGTTGAGAAATGTATAAAATATGTATCTTTTTAAATATAAAATAGAATATATATTTTATCGACTATTATTTTGAAGAATTAACCCAAATAATCGCCCACCAAACTGCTTAAACTAAAAATAACGTGTGAAGATACAATATATGAATAGTTTATGTATTATATGTGTATAATTATGTATAATCTATGTATGTGATTAGAAAAAGTGAACAAGGAATATGACAAGCTATTTGTGTAAAAATTCCTATTATTTATGAGAGTGGCTAAAATATACATTTCTCGAAAAAATCATAAAAGAGATGGAGCAAAAATTTGAACCTTATAGGTTCTGAATTTTAAAAGACGACCTCAATTGCTATACATGTAATATATATATAACTTTTTAATATAAATAAAAAATTCAGACCAAATTTATTGAGTTCTGCTGAACTCACGTGTTGTATACTACTACCTCCACCCCTGAATCATAGTAGCTAGTAGTCACTTTAATTTTGTTTTCTTAATTATTTCTTTTGCTTTTTTCTCCTTTTATCTTTTTTATTTATTTGTCCAAGTTGATTTATATGTTCATTACCAATCGTTCATCCTATCTTATTTTCACGGAACCGACTTAAGAGATATCTTATGATATTCACAATTCTTTATCCAACCATGGATAAAGTATCTGATCCTGTTTCCATTCTCGTATGACACGAAATGATTTCTCATGCTAAAAATAATTAATAATGGCAGATTTTTGTTAACAAGGGAATTTGCAGCCGTTATTTTTTAGGTGCCCACATAATAAACCGTACTAGACAAGCCACATACGACAAACTCGACCGAAGAACAATACAAATGAATTTCGAACCCTAAACCTCCATTAGCAATATTGGCAGCTGATTGCTAGTTTGGAGACGTATAAGTATGTACATTAGTATGCCACCATAAATTAAAATATATTCATTGTTATATAAAGAGAAAGAATTAGAAGATTGTTTTAGATAACTCATTGAAGTTACTGTCTTTCATTGGGCTAAGAATACCCTATTTATAGGGTGTCAAATTCACTCGGAAAGTCACATGACTTAAATAAACATTTAATAATTAAGTACATGTATAATTTACATTGTTTATCGAATAAGAATGTATGAGTACTCAATGTACACCCATTATTTTAGTTCAATGTATTCATATATAACATGAGCATAGGGTCTATTAGAAACATCTTCTCAATCTTTCCGGGTAGGGGTAAGGTCTGCGTACACATTATCCTTTCCAAACCTCACTTGTGAAATTATACTGGACATGTTGTTATATTCATATATAACATATAACATTTAATTACTATATTGTAACCCTATTACATATTCCTCGACGCTGATGGTACCCGTGAAGAACAGGGGATTTCGTGACATTTCTGATTAGCTGTTATTTCTAATAAGTTATTTAATAATTGGGATGTTGGACGTATATATAACATGATGAGTTAATTTAAATTGATCGTAACGAATGATAATGAATTACTTCTATTTAATATAATATTCAATTGTGGAAATTAAATATGCGAGGCGGGAGAGAGAGCTAGACAACAGTACCATAAGTTAGCTTAATTAATTCAGAACAAAGATGAGTTTACATATATATAGTTTAGCTCCAAAATATAAGGCATTAATTAAAACAATTAATATTTCTTTCCCCACCAACCCCACCACAATTCTCTTATCTATTTTCTTATTTTTTGGGAGGAGGGTTGGGATAGGGGAGGGGGGGGGGGTAGTTTTACATTTATTTTCTCCAAGAATTAATCATTGACAAGAAATAATCATCGGTCAGCATTACGCAAGCTCTTGATTTTTCTCCACAACCCTCACTTCTTTTGCAGATCTAAGAACGTCGGCCTGCAATCATGAAATGTAACTTATGTTAACACAATAAAAAAAAGAAGTACTCCAAACAAGCGACAGAACTAGTATTTTCGTTAAAGAGTGTCAAAAAAATATAAAAATAAACATATCACGAAATTAAGGGGAGTTAATACATAATATATATACATATAAAAAAAAGAATTAACTCAATTAGTCGTTCACCTAATCGCTTAAACTAAAAATAACTAGTGAAGGTATAATATATGTATAATTTATGTATTATATGTGTGTTTATGTATAATCTATGTATATGGCTAGAAAAAGTAAATAATGAATATGACTAACTATATGTGTAAAGAACCCTAAAAAAGAATTAATGTACCTACACAGTGTATTTTTCCAACGAAGGGGTATCATTGATATAATAATAACTCTTTCTATAAGGTGGCTAGTCACTGCTCAAAACTTATGTTGCTACGACTTTCTAAAAATGTTATCGCAGTCATATCGGATAAAAAGTATAATACTATTTTTGAAAGATCCGACGATACGCACTAAGCAATATTTGTTTTCAAGTGTTGAAGAGTGCGAGCAACATAACTCAGAATATATAAATATATTTTAGGAAAGAAAAGAAGAAGAAAACTAGTATTAAACAAACCTGATCATCAGTGATTTCAACAGCAAAGCCATCAACAATAACCAAAGACAATCTCTTTGTATAGCTCCCTGGCTCAAAGGTATTTGCTAACAGCTCATCATGTTTCTTGCTTATATACAGATCCAGCTCATAGCTTCCCTTCTTTGTTCTATCATTATATAAAACCAAGAATATATATAATTTCTAATATATTTTAAATTTAGAGATAGATTCAAGATTTAAACCTAACATGTTCAAGGAAAAAGAAGAAAAAGAAGAAGAATGCTGACCTTTTGGATAGAAGGCGTTCGTATTCAGGATCATAGTTCATGAAAACAAAGTAAAGCTCAGTCTCTCCTCTTGACATTATCTTCTGCCTTTAGTTTTTCTTTTTCTTCTTATATTTCCGATTAAAATGTGCACAGAGGAAATGAAGCTCAACAGGGTGGTATTTATACATAAAGATCGTCAACAGACTTTTACTACTTAAATATATTTAATAATTGTTGCAAGTAATAAAAGGGTTAAGTGGATTTATAGAGAGAGAAAATATTTTGACTTAATTACTAACAACGTCTCTATATAATAATACTTCTCTATAAAAGCCAAGTTTTTTCGAAATTAATTTTTATGTTATGTTATAATATATGTTCTCTATAACAACACTTCACTATAACATCCAAAAATATTCGAAAAAATGAGATTGTTATAGAAAGAGTTGACTGTACGCTGCTTATTAACCTCACAATTTTGGTATTTACTATTTACTTGTTTTAGAGTTTAGAGAGCCCAAAAAAATAATTAATACCCCAAATACTAGAAAAAGGATTTTCCTTTATCAGATGACGATATAGTCGTGTTGTAATTATTTACTAATACGGATCACTTTATTCGAATGCAATATAATAGTAACAAATATATATATATATATATATATATACTAGTTTTAGTGTACGCGCGTTGCGTGTGATCTTCGGGTTAATGAAAATAAATTTGAAAAATAATATAAAAATATTTAAAAGATGTATTTTGCGGTATAATATAAAAATTAATAAAATTGCAAGTTTCAAAGTGATAGATATTAATCATATTTAGGAATTTGATCCACTCTATTCTATTCATACCTTTGTAATCACATAGACAACCAAATTCAATTACTATTAACAGTTTTTCTAAAGTTTTAGCTCGATCTCCATCTTATATTACCTATAATTTCTTTATAAGTACTTCTTTAGTAGAGACTAATCAACTCTTTTGTTGAACTCTCTAATCATGTCAAAGGACTCGTCAAATTAGATAGATGGGATCTACCATCATTTAGGATGAAAATAGTCAAACCAGGCATGTCATATATGACCCACTATAAATTTTGTAAAATCATGTATCATTTTGGTCAGGACTAACAACAGTAGTCTCATCTCAATGATCATGTGCAAAGTTTGGGATGCCAAACCCAATATATAACTTTTTGCACAAAAATTATCAATGGAGACAATGTTTTAACAAAAAATAAATAAAATACATATATACGTCATTTTTCTATTCATATTTTTTTGTACAAAATATTAATCAATATGTCTACCGTTTAATATAGATTTCACATTTAAAAAAAGATTATCATTTGATTATCTTCTAGTATCTACATAATAAAAATAGACAAATAATTTGAGTGTGTTAAAAAAAACGGATCGCCCTGATTGCTTTTTAAATTCTAAACTTATGCCTACTTTATTATTATTATTATTATTATTATTATTATTATTATTATTAATTTATGTTTTTCGTGCATTTTCTAACGTTCCCTTTTAAATATTAGCATAAAAACTGTAGAATCACTTAGTTAGTTTAGTTTCATTAATTTACTCTTTTCGTCCATAAAAAGTAACATATAAAAATGATAATAAAGTTTTATATATAGTTCAAACAAAATAAAAATTATGTAATGTGAAATTTTAGTTGACTTTAAATTCCTAGGTTGTAGGAATTCCTATCTAGTTCAAATAGGGACAGATTTATTAACCAAAATTTTAGTTGATTTCAAAGTACTAATTATTAGGATAATAATTAAATGACTATTTTGTTCAATGCAGACTTTATTTTAAAGGGGCAAAAAAGGCAAACAATATTTCGTAAGGACCTTCGTGACGTTCGTGCGATGCACGAATATCTTATGCCAAATATTATGAAAGTCTCTATATTCGTGCGATGTACGAAAAATTTGTGTCAAATATCATTTAACACGTGGATATTATATGATTAATTGTTAGTAAATATGTAGGAAATTCAATAATCTAAGAAGAATATAATATATATAATCCAGCCCAACAAATAAAACATCTATTTTTTGGGGTCTAGATTTGTTGTATACTTTAATTTAGTATTATCTTCACCTTGTAATGAAGCACACTTAATTCAAAAGAAAAACAATGATAAAAGAGGTCCTAATGTTACATTAATCAATTCATGCACCATGAGTTAATTAGAAAAGGTAAAGGAGTATCTTCACTCACTGAAAATCCCCGAGCATCGAATATATTTTTCATTCCTAAAAGACACTAATAAAAAAACACAAGTTTATGCACCTAAATATATATAGAAAAAGAAAAAAAACGGCTCTTTTTTGAAATTTGATATGTGAATTTTTGAAAATAATTGTTTTTATGAAGACATAATTAGATAATGTAATTATACACATGAATATTAATCTTGCACTTTAGTAGAAAAAGAAAAAAAAATATTAATCTTGCACGTTTATTTACTTAGACATTGATTTTTCCTTGGCTATTTAATTGCTCTTCCTTTTAAAGTTATTTCGGCTCTGTGCAATCGAAGAAGCTGTCCAAGTCCCATCTAAAGCGACATACAATATGTTATAATAAAAATCACTTCAAAATTTTAAAAATAAAGTGACAAGTGACTTCATTATCGATCTATAACCTATAATCTAAAATTTATAATATATAAAAAGCACGAAAGTCCTTAGCGAAATGTTATTCGCTTATTTTTTTCAGTTGAAAATTAATTTCAAACTAGACAAATTATCATTTAATTTATTCTCTAAAATTTTGGTCATTAAAATCAACTAAAATATACATGATACATATTTCCTTATTTGAGATTCTATTTAATTAATTCTTATATACTGAACTCACGCATTTTATAAGCATGAAGAATCCAAACAGTGTATTTCCTTTTATGAGAAAAAATTGGATAATACATATAAGTAAGGAATATGAAACTTAACTATTAACACTATATAAACTATCTCAAAAGTATAACCTAGGGGTGTGCATTCGATTTATCGATTCGATTTTGACCCTTATCGATAATTGCTTATCGATTATCGATTTGTACATATGCTTATCGTTATCGTTTCAATAAGGTTTCGATTTTTTCGATTTCGATTTATCGATTTTTGGGGCTTATCGATTCGGTTATCGATTACGCTTTTCAGCCCTTTTGCTGGATTGTTGGTCCGCAGCCCCGCCCTATAGAATGAATAAGGAGAGGCTTATCGATGACCGAACCACTCTTATACTACTCCTTACCTAGTAAAAAAATCTGCGGGATTCCACGAAAAGTATATCGCTATAAACACGCCTAACTAATATGGACAAAAAGAAGCTAAAATAAAACGAACACCTTTTATAACATAAAAATTGTGTCAACAAGCACATGCAACGAAACTAAAGTGAAATATAATAAAATGGAAAAAAAGCTTGTATCCTGCCCATGGTTATTTATCATACTAAAGTTATATCAATTCTACCTTTGGCCACGGATATAAAAGCAATAGGTAATCATTCACACATTCATCTCTGAAATATTCAAAACATTTGTGATGGAGGTAAAAATCCTTTTAAAAAATGTTTATGCTCTCTGCAATCTTATAAGTAGAAAAATCGTTCAATTTTCGAGAATACACCATAAAGGATGACAAAATACAAGTTTTAAGATGTTATCCGTATTTACTGTATAATTTTCTCAATAAATGCATCGCAACAATTTTTCTCCTTTATTGTGGGACTTTTAATGAAGTGCTATTGTCACGACCCCAAATCCTAACAGGTCGTGATGGCGCCTATCGTGGAATTAGGCTAGCCAACCATCACATTACTCCGCTTTTGTTCTATTATAATAGTTCACAATTAAATAATAAGCAAGCAACGACATCATAATTAATATAATTAAGTACTAGCGTTCCCATATCAACCCAAACAACCTCCCAAGAACTGGAGTCAATAGTCATGAGCATCTAAGAATAAATAAATCT